>FN648619.1:657222-680935 GCA_000310025.1 Ectocarpus siliculosus | reverse complement strand
TTTACGAACCTTTTTACCGCACGTAAAAAAACATGCGGAACCCCCCCCGGGAAATCGACCCCAATAGGGGGGGGGGGGGGGGGGGGTTGACGTAGCATCAGAACAACTTCTTCACGAGGTACGTATGTAGCTAACCCCCACTCACCGCCTCCACCGTCCCGATGTCATGCGCCCAGCACCCGTCGCTCCACGGGTCCTTGCCGATGTCTTCTCCGTACCGGGTGATGAGGTTCTTGCGGAACAATCGCCAGTCCCGGCCCTTGACTTCGGACAGCTGGCGAAACGGTAACGTTTCGTCCGCAAGCGTCATCGACGGCAGAGGAGGGTAGGTGGGTCTAGGAACACGGGGAGAGGCGTTTGAGAAAACCGAAATCGACGTGGAATGCAAAACGAACAACATTTTTTGTTTCTCCCTCTCGCTCTCTCTTAGGGCTCGTCGACAGAGAGGGGGGGAGGGAGAGAGAGATAGAGAGAGAGAAAGAGAGAGAGAGAGAGAGAGAGAGAGAGAGAGAGGGATGTACATCGGGCGGGCTCTGGAACACTGCCCAAGTGTCCGAAGGGTTAAAGCTGCAGTCCTCCCTCGTGACTTGCCTCTCCGGGCTCAGGCGCTTCATGCGTAACCCCCCCACACGTTAGTCTAGGCGTCAATTTGTCTTCTTCGCTGGGAAGGGTTCAAGACACGCCTGCTTGACATCCTGTACCGGTGCCACATTAGAGCCTCTCATTTTGGCTAAGGCTCCTTCCTCTGTGGGGGTTCACCCAACAGCAACTCTGTACTTCGAATAGGTTTTAATAGTATACGGGAATACCAGGTCTCCCTTCGGGCTTCGGGACGTGGGTGTCTACCCTCCCTCAGGTGACGCAAGACCGCATGCGCGTTGCCCGAAGAGGGACTGTGTGTCTTACAACGCTTGTATTTCCGCACAAAACAGCGCGCACGTTGTTATTCTACATTGGAGTCAGCTCGAGCGGACAATATTTTGGCAGCGAAAACTCAGACTTCCATGATGTCTTTGATTGAAGATGGCAGGTTTCCGATGAGAACCGAACTTGAAGCCGAAACAACACTACAAATTGGACATGTTCAACACTGCGGCTGGATGCATGCTCGCAGACTTGTCTACACTTGGCCCGTTGCGAAGTGTAGTAAACGTAGGTACTGCTGTTGGACAATGCGATGACACCAAGAGTCACAGCCATGAATCATCGAATGAATGAATGAATGAATGAATGAAAGTGGAGAGGCAAGAGGCAAATATTTCAAACCGTCCTACTTGATGGGTTTGTTAGGTTTCAGAATTGGTTCGCCAGGCTTTGTAATCGCGGAACGCGTCCCCGGGGTTTTGAGCCAGTTTTCGCAACTTTGGCCGCCAACCACACGCGCCACGGAGGCCTACCGAGCTCCGGGCGCGGGCGTTAATGTACCGACGAGCCTCCTGCGTGCCCCTGAGAAGGAACCGCGAAAAAAGACTCGCTGCCGCGAGAGAAAGAAACGCCGAAGAATGAAAAGTTACCAAATCTTAAATGTACATACGAACATGTGCACCTGTCGCTACGGCCAACTTCCACAGCAGTATAAACGGCGGTAGTTTCGATGTTGTATTGAGCAGAACTTGTTGGCTCTCAGGGTATATATTACAGCAGCAGTACATCGTGGTGGCGCCGTGCAGACCCTTACAGGAACCGAGCCGCGCCGCGTGCTATACAGCAGACCGGTCTGCGGGCGGGGGACCTCTCTGTTGCTATTTGTACCGAATGGTTTTTGAACATGTAGCTGTGTTTCCCCTGCCAGAGCTAAATGGGTAATTAGTACATGCACACAGCACCATCTTCCGTTCCGTACATATTGAGGTCGGCTGAAACTGGAGCAAAAAATCGCGCATAAATGATACGAACCGAAATAAAAATATATTTGAGAGATATAGAGAGAGGGAGGGCGTTCCGTGGAGCTCCCAGTCGCAACTCGCCGCCCACACAACGCTAGAACAAATAGAGCGAGCTCTACATATAGGTAAAATAGACGAGACACATGCCGCCGTCGCCGAAAAAAGCCCTCTACAACACAAATGATTTGCCGACCGGATCTAAGATGTGGTAGCAGTTTGGGAAACGTCCTGGGTGAAATCTCCAGTGAAACGGGTCGTGAAACGACAAGCTTCAGCCCGCTCTATATTGACCGCTCGGCAGGGAACGCTCACGCTCCCAAGAAAGGGGGGCAGTCTAAGGTCTAACATGGTTACAGCATGTCGTGTCCCGACGGGTCTCTCGCATGCACAGCAGGCAAAATCGAATCCCGGAATAGCACTTCAACCTCTCGGCAAACGCTGTACCCTTCACACTTTTTTCTCAAGGCAGCAGCAGACAGAGTGGTGGCATGCGCCTGAGGCTGAGGGATTGTAAAACGTACTGCTCACCAGGTCATCGTCAGCATCACCGCCCCCGCCCCCGCGATCCATCTCCTCCCACCGCCGGCCCTGGTCCTCAACGCCGCCGCCGCTGCCCCCGTCCCGAGATGATGCCGCTGGCACCGGCAGCCCTTTGTTCCTACCCAGCCTTGCCGCGGCGGCCGTACCGAAGGGAACCGACGGGTGACACTGGAGAGCTGCGGGAGGGAGGAAGGATTCCACCACGCCTAGCGCCGCCCCTGCCGTGATCACGAGGGACAGCAGCATCCAACAGCTCCCCGGCGGGGTCCGTCGGCGCGATATCCCGGCAGCAGCAGCGGAAGCTGCAGCTGGTGCTCTTTGCATGTTCTCGGCCTGCTGGATGCGCTGTCCTGTTGGGAATGGGGTGGGGTTTTATCGCACCACGGGGTGATCGAAACGCTGCTCGTCACGGACGCAAGCTTGGCGCGAAGAGGATCTGCGATCACCTACACCAGAGAAGGGCAGAGAGAGAAGATCCTGCTGTTGCCTGTGTGCCTCTTTTTCGAAAAAGCAGAAAGCACACATGCCACCAATAGGGCTCGAAGGGGTTCGCTATTGCTATACCCATATCCACGTACCCATAAATCTCTTTTACCGTGCCCCTCCTCTCGAAAAAGCAAGCCCACCACGCAACACAGCAGCAATCTTCTTGCCACCCATAGTCCATCCAGCCCCTTTGCCAAGCCCATGACTCCATCAGTGAGCACGACGATGTCAGAAGAAGGGGTGCCAGCAGCACCCCCGGCCCCGGAGGTCCAGAGAGAAATGATAGCGGAGGCGATGAAGCTTGAGATGAAGCAAGGACAGGTACGCATTCGTCGATTTGTTTTTTCGTCCGAGCTCCCAGCGATTGAATTTTCTCCCTTGCAAGCAGCAGGTGGGCGCGAATCTCACCACCGCTGTTACTGCAGGGAGCTTGGTAGCAAGGCAAGCTTCAACATGATGAAGAGTTCCCTCGTGCGGATCGAGTGTGCAATTGCCGAAATTCTCCCCTGCTGTACATTAAGGGGCGCTTCAGACCAGTATATATTGAGTGCTTGTACATCTGGTACTGCACTTTCTAGTGGTACACAACACCAGACTCGCGTCTCGCCGCCGCTGTACAGACACAGCCCTTGCCAAGCTGGTCGAGCCGTTTCTGCTGCTACGGTTCGTGTCTACGTTACCTTTGGCCTCTAGGCGCAGTTGGCTGCTGCTGGTTCTAGAGGGGGGGGGGGGAGGGGCGGAGAAAAACAATCGATAAATACGTGTGCTTTCCTCGACATCGGAAGATGGCGCATGCACTCTTTGCAAACGAGCCGCACCACATCTCCCCCCCTTTCAATTGGTCGGTCGGCGGTGCAAGGAATGCTGCTGCCGAAAGTGTGTTGTCCCTGGGACGCACGATATATATTCCTCAAGTGGCGTTAAGCTGTCAGTGACATAAGTATTGACACTACGTAAATAGACTTAAGTGACAATACCTTTGCACATACCTGAAGACGTACGCCGAAGCCCGAAAGTGCCGCTTCACGCAGCGGGCCGCACCCCTTTAGACCCTAGACGACACATATTATAATTCCTCCACTAACTGAAAAGACTCCACCACATCCCGTTTGACTGTGGTTATATCTCGAATGTGTACTTTCTGTGTGTGTAAATATTATTCCTTAATAGATAATTATTATAATAATATTACTCAAAATACGCCCCGTTTCCAGCCGGTTTTCCCTCCACTCACTGAAAAGATAGCTACCAAACGGTCTTGTTGAGCCTGTGTCAACCACAGGGGAGATATCGCTGTGTGCTGCTCGGGAAATCGTGGAAATACAGGTAGCCTTCGCTGACGCTATGGATTCATTGTTAATCTATCTTAGACTCTTTTCTACAGATAGAGATGGTGTCGTTGGGCCGTAAGACTCTTTTCTAAGGAAGAGATGGATTCGTTGGACCATATGTAATAGGAAAAAACAAAAAACTCCAACACATCCCGTTCGACTGGCTGTGGTTAGACATATCTCGAACGGGTAGCCTTTCAGTGAGATTATGTGTGCTTTCTAAAATCCGTGAATCCATCGTACGCACAAACCCGTGTTTTTGGTGGATGGAACACGAGATTGAAACCTCCCAGTAACCCGGCTCGATGGCAAGCGCTGCCTTGTCGATTCCTATGTAGCTTAGTGTTACCCCCCCCCCCTCCTGCCCTGGCCGTTTTTTACGGCAGCAGATAGAGAAGAGTCTGCGGTGTATGTTTTGGTAGAGACAATTACTGCTGCCGGTGTGAGCGCAACCTATTTTATTTAGTCCACCCGTATGGCTGCGGGATGCCTTTGTGGCGACTCTTTTATGTATCATCCCCCTTTATGTCCTGCTCGTGGAAGAAGCAAAATCCCGTACCCGAGTTTTGGAGTGGTAGAGCCAGTGGCAATTTCGTGTCATGGCCTCTCTCACGCTCGCTTGCATCGTGCGTCGTCCCCACTGCCGTCGCTTCGTCTGAGTGTCATGCGGGCAAGGAACTGCCATTGGAGTGCACCGTACACGGTCAGGCGTTCGTGCTGTAAATGACTGTGGACGGTGGTTGCGTCCTTTTGGCCACGTTGTATGAAAGCCCCAACATGTCGCAATCGTCCTGCACTTCAACGCCTGGGTGCTCCCCGAAGGCAGCAACGCCGGCCTTGTAGGGCACGACCTTCGAGTTCTGCCGCCACCTGAAGCCTCTATTCCGAGTTTCTGCTTTTGCATCTGCACGCTGCTGCTGCTGCTGCTGTTGCTCCTGCTGTGTGCATTTGTCTCATTTTTTATCTTCCTGCTTTTCCTGCCGCATCCACATGCTGCTGCTGCTGCTGCTGATGTGTGTGTCTGTCGCAATTTCATCCCACTGCTTTTCGCTGGTGCAAAAGGTCTGGTACGTCCTGGGGAGTAAGTGGTGGCAACTTTGGCGAGCCTTCGTGCGCTTCGACGACACCAAGGAGCCACCACCTTCGGCAGCGGCGACGGAGTCCGCCACGCCAAGCAGCATGGACGAAGACGGCGTGCTGGTGAAAGCCGAGGACGTCGCCGGCGTCGCGGTGAAGGCCGACACCAACGAACACCGCGTGGCGGAGCTTTCTCTGGAGGAGGGGGGTAACAGCAGCGGCGGCGGCGGGGAGAGGGCATCGTCGTTCACGGAGCGGGCGGGCCCTGGTCCGATCGACAACCGAACGTTGGGGGAGGGCCGCGAGCTTCGCGAGACCCTGGTGAGTCGCGGCGCGTACGGGCACCACGTTTGTAAACGTCGTGTGGTTTACGTTTAGGTCCTAAATGGGGGGAGCGGTAGCTTTCGCAGGCTTTTATCTATCAACATGTCAAGACAACGCATGCAATCGGGCAAGTTGGGTGAGGGTTTAGGGTTAGGGATATAGGTTCTGCGTACCCCCTCCCTGTTCTGCTGTTCGTCGCAAGACGTAGTTTCCCGCGAAGGCGGTCCGCGGGGGGGCCGTGAACTACCACGGCGGTGTTGCCTCGTTCCACTTGTTGTTTCGGAACAACCCCGTCGGGTGGTCGACGCGCTAGGTGTTTCCTGCAAGCGTTAGATGGTCGACTGCGTAAGTCCAGCCAGCTCCCGGCATGACTGCGGCGGCGGTGGTGGTGGTGGTGGTCTTCGGGAAGCACTTTGTCTTGTGTTGCGTACAAAATTGGCCGACGTTGACGGTCGACGGAGGAAAGAGGGCTGCTGAAACGTTCCCGCAAAAGGCCTGAATATAATGCGTACACCTGAGGGGACTTGTTTCTGTCTGACCTTGAATCCCTAGTAGGGGATACCACAACAATATATATGCATACAAGGATGGCGTAGCACCATGGTGCAGCCTCAAAAGTGCGAGGAATCTCACACACGCCCTCGAGCGATTATCCCTCAGCTCAGTTGCACGGCAACCAACAGGTTGAGCGCCGAAAAGGGTCGTCTTTGGAAATATATCATAGAGAATTTTCCTTGCACGCATCGGTCTTTTCATTCGCACTAGCCCTCTTTGGTGTAGTGCAGCAGCAGTCCAGCTTTGGAAGCCGGGCTAGGGGGGGAGGGGGGGGGTGCGGTCACTCTGCACCGTGCTGTGTGAAACCGATGCTGGGATGTCGAGCCGTGTTCGACGGAGGGTGGCGAGAGCAGCACCGCCATGGTTGTGGTTTGATGAACCACGGTAAATCCATGGTAGAAGCCGTTTGCTGTCGTGTACGGAGAGGACACTTGTCAGCTTTGGTTTCGAGCTGCTCGCCCCTCCGACGCCCGTAGAGCATCCAACGCATCCCTTCCCTCATGGTGGTGGTGGATGATGGTGTCGTTGTGGCCCGGTCGTGCTGCTGGGTTCAAGCTTTTGGGGGGGGAATGCCTGCACGTGGAATCGAAACAACAAAGGCAGCGGCAGTGTGGTGAAGCGGTGATGCTCTTGTCAGATGACGGGAGAGAGGACTACGTCCTGTTGAACCACCGCGGGTGATGCTCTTGTCAGATAGAAGGGAGAGAGGACTACGTGTTGTTCAGCAACCACGGGTGATGCTCTTGTCAGATAAAAGGGAGAGAGGACTACGTGCTGTTGAACCACCGCGGGTGATGCTCTTGTCAGATAGAAGAGAGAGAGGACGACGTGCTGTTGAACAACCGCGGGTGATGCTCTTGTCAGATAAAAAGAGAGAGAGGACTACTTGCTGTTGACCAACCGCGCGTGATGCCCTTCTTTTTTTCTTGGCCAGATGGAGGGAGAGGACTACGTGCTGCTGCACAACCGTGCGTACGAGTTGCTGGAGGCGTGGTACGGTGGAGGGCCTCGCTTCAAGCGCTGGGTGGTGTCCTTGGGCGACGATGCGCGCACGCAGCTGACGGTCGAGCTCTTCCCCGTCAGGTGAGGACAACGGGGGGGGTAGGGGTCTCCCGTTTGTGTTGTAGCGGCGTTCAGAACGAGGGGGGATGAAGGGTACGGAGGGGACACATTTGTTTTGGTCATTGTTGTTTGTTGTTGTCGTCGCTGTGATCGTTGTTGTTATTGCTCTGTCTCGTTGAGGAGCACAATATTAAAAGGTGAAGCGGCGCATGGGAGGGCGGGGGCGGGGGGCACAAACAGGTTGTACATGTATGGCTACGGTTACGGTCAGGTGGCAGTTACAACCATCGCTTTGGATCGAAGCACAATCAAGCATATGCCTTTGTGGGGCTGTACTATCCCGTCCGGCAATCCACCCAACGACCCGCCCCTCCCACCTCCTCCTCCTCCTTCTCGTCCTCCCGCGGCTGATGCTTTTTTATCGGCGGCGCTGCGGCGGCGGTGGCCAGGTTCATGGTGTACACGTGCCTGCCTGACGGCAGGGCCGACGAGGACAGCGTCAGCGTACAGCTCTACAGCCGGGCGAAGACCATGCGACAGATCTGCGCGGACGTGAAGAGCAGCCTCAACCTCACCCCCCGGGTGGACACGCGTCTGAGCCTCAAGAAGCTGGAGGAGGCGGAGCAAGGTCTGTGCGCGTCCTGGCGGCTGTGTTGGTTGTTGGGGTGTGTGACGGCGTGTGTGTTTTTGTTAGTTCGCATGCGCTCACCGGCTGACCGATGAAAGTACGCCTATGTCAGCGGTTAGAAATGGTTGTCCTAGAAGGAGGCCGAAGTCGGCGTGATTTCGCCGCTATGGTGCGTCAACTCTTTATCGAGGGCAGGTGAGGGACGTGCTACTTTACCGTAGCGGTCCACACTCACGCCAAAAGCCTCTTTTTCTGTTTGTTAGTCCCTCGTGTTATATGGTTTGAAGAGCAGTCGCATGTGGCATCACAGGCAGCTTCTGTGTGGCCACGGACGGGAGCCAGCTTCTACCAGGCAAAAAAGCTATGAACGCTGATTGAACAAATGATGAGAAAATATGCAGATCATACCAGCAACAGCAGCAGCAGCAGCAACAGTTTAGGAGGGATGGTGACAGTGCCGATCCTTGGCGAAGAACGCGAGAAACCGATGTCCAAATTCACGAACAAGAACTGTTGTCGTGTGGCACGCTAGCAGGGACGGCGGGCGGTGCGGCGGCGGCAGCGACCGGGTCTGGTGCGGGGAGCACGGAAGGCGCGGAAGACGATGGTTGGCAGGTGAGAGCCGTTTGGCGCCGTTCCTCGGAACGATCCCGAGAGCTCGGTCACTCCTTTCGTACCTCTCGGCGCCGACGTGGCCTCCAGAGTCTCGTCTGTGGTAGCGGTGTACTGTATCCATTCGGCCAGCTACCTCGTCGTTTGAATGCCACTGCCCCACAAACTTGTTATTTTTTTTGTTTCAGTGGGAAAGCGCCGTTGGCTGCGTGCTCACAATTTTGCGGTTTGCCGCCTGACAGTCGGGGGCGAGCTACGTACGGGACACGGGGAATTGGTAGGGGGCATGGGATATTTGTACCCTTGTCGTCGCGGCGCACCCACCCACACGGTACAACACAAATTTGCTACCACGGGCATATTCAACTAACGTCGGTGATGTGTGCCAAAAGGGTACGTTTGCCACGCGATTACTCTCTCTTTAGTTGGAAGATACAGCTCATGTGAACGTAAGATCTGGTGCCAAGACAAGCAACGACGCATGTATGTTTCTGAGATGTTAACCGCTGTTTTCTACTGTTTTGTCTTTTGTTTTGTTCGCGCGTGGTCTCCTCGATGCCGGGGAAACGTGTGCTGGGGGCTGGGGGTGAGAAGGCGATACACCTGGAAGAGGTCAGCCAATCGCTGCACGAGGTCATGGGGGACACGCAGGTGGCTTAATTTGCTGTTGTTGATGATGGTGGTGGTGGTGATGGTGGTGGCGTGTTGTTGTTGTTGTTTTTACTGTTGTTCTTGGTGGTACTGCAAGTAGTGTCGTTGTTCGTTGTTGATGATGATGATGATGATGATGAGGCAGTCGTTGGTGAGCATGCTCGAGTACCGAAGGTCGAACTGCCCTGCTTGCGGGAGAGACAGCGCAGGCAGGCACGCCTCGTGGGCTTATCGGCTGTCCGTGTTCCCCTCGAAGGGGCCAACGACGGGAGGGGGTGGGTCCCCCGACAGCTGATTGGTTGACTCAGTCCCCCCGTGTCTCTCTTTTCGGGCCGAGTTTTGACATCTCATGATTGTCATCGGTGACCTCGCAACGTTGTCTTGGCAGAGCCGATTGGTTGACTCACGCCCCCATGTCCCTCCGTTCGGACCGAGCTTGTCGTCTTATCATCATCATCGTTGGTCCTCCTAGGGCTGATTGATTTGCGCCCCCATGTCCCTGTGGCCGAATTTCGTCACCTCCTCGTTGTCCTCGCCGCTTGTTTTTTGTGTCGCCGACATGGTGAGGTATGCCCATCCTCTCGAAACGAGTTCTGTAATCTCGTCGCTCGCCCTCGCTGCTTTGATTTCGATGCTGCGATGGGGTTCTTGTTTCAGTCGGTGGCGCTGCTGGTGGAGACTAAGGACACGTCGGACCCGGCCGCCTCCACCAGCTTCCCCAGGGATCACATCCTACTGAGATGGAGGCTCAACCTTAAGGCCGGAGACCTCATCGACGCCAGGTGCGCGCGGCTACCGTAGGTGACATGGCGTAAGATATCAGACCCCCTTGACGGACTTTTCAAAGATCGATTTCTCCGAAGCAGGAAGAATGGCGCTGCCGAAAATGGCGGGGTAGGAGTGGTCTCGTGGAGAGGTTCCTGGAAATGTATACGGAGTATTTTGTTTTATTTTTGGATCGTCTGCGCCGTGGAGTATTTGAGCTCTGAAAATCGGTCCTGGGGGTGTGGTATCTTGTGTCGCGTCCCGTATGGGCGAATGAATCTTGACTATTTTGTCTCATGGTCGGCAGTTTTACTGTTTTGTTTTTCGGAGTTTCCTACTCCTCGAATTCTTGATTTACATGCTTCGGAAGCTGTGAGGGAATCAACTGTTTTTTTGTTTCTTTCTTGTTCCCGGCAAATGAAAAACGAACCGTCTATTCGCTGTCCGGAAAAGCAAGCTCCGATGTGTCCGTGTCCCATAGTTTACAAAATACATTACGTAGTTGCTCTAGGCAAAAACCGCACTACTGTGTGTTGGTTCGTCTCTGTTTATGCCCGATGGTGTTGACGTCTTGGTTCTTATTGGTCATTTTTATTGCAGAGACTCGGACAAGAACTGGTTCGAATCGAGGGTGACGGAGGTAGATGTGGACGGGGACCCGGAGCAAGTGAAGGTACGAGCGGGGTGGGGGTGGGTGTACTCATGTATCCGCATGCCGTGGTCAGTAGACCATAGTCCTCGCATCCCGGGGGGAGCTTTGTACTCGTGTGTGTTGTACCATGCCTTCGTTTTGTTAGACCATTGGCCACGTGTCCGCGAGAGAGGACACGCAACACCCCCAAGGGAGGACGCAGCATCCCAAAGGGGGGGGGGGGGTACCGAGCGCCGCACAACCTCACGGCGCCCCGGCCTTGCGTTGGTCCAGGTCTTGCCGAGTAGTGGGGACTAAGAAGTGCATTTCGGTGCAGGCGTTGGAGGAAATTCGAGGGACGTGGGTTGCGCGTTATTCACCTACGCCATGCATGACGTCAACATGCCCTCTGGGGCTCTTGAATTCCTAAGGTCGGGACATGAAGACCCTTGCATGCATTCTTTTCGAAATTGTTTGTATACATACAATCAAGGAAGGACTTCCCATTCGAAATGTAGTCATGGTCCCGGTTTAGCGAACACGTCCGAAAAAAAAGCGCACCCAATCTCAAACCATTCTTGACCCAGTGTCACAAAATGTTAAATAACCGCTATTGAGGGCATCGCCGCTAAAAAACGGATTGTTGGCAGTTATATTGTAGTTTGGCTACCGAGGCGGAGCGGTGCCACGAGACTTTGGAACCGCTATTGACGGCATCCCGCTAAACAGGGACCACGACCGAATAACCATATCATACTTCTTTGTTTCCGGCAAGTCTGGTCCACACCTTGGTTCCAGGGGTGCATCGGCTCTTGCAGCTCTTGTTTTGCCTCTGTTTTTGTAGGCCATGGAATTGTTTTGTTTTTTTCCCGGAGGCGACGCAGGGTTGCGAAGCAGAACCCGCGTCAACACCCTCTCGGTCATGTTTTTTTTTTTTTTGTGGAGGAGAATGACGGGGGTGGAGTCATACCTTTTTTTTTTTTTTGGTGGAGGAGAATGACGGGGGTGGAGTCATGACTTTTTTTTTTTTTGTTAAGGAGAATGACGGCGGTGGAGAAAACCACACCCCTCCCATGTGACTGATTGCACCCGTCACATACATCTGTTTGTGTTTTTTTGTGGAGGAGAATAAAGGAAGTGGAGAAAACGAAACCCTACCGTTAGCATTGACGGCATCCGTGCGTGTCTGTTTTGTTGCGCAACCTTTGACGCCTGGGGCTTGACTCGGGCAGGTTCACTTCCTGGGGTGGTCGGAGAAGTGGGACGAGGTTCTCAAGCGGAGCTCGGAAGCGCTGCAGAAGCTTCACACCTTCACCACGCCGTGGCGGCAGGTGATGCAAGAAGAAGAAAACAAAAGTGCCTACTGACCACCCCTGCCGGACAAACTACAGTCCGTAGAGCGCCGTCTATTCTCGATGAAGGCTCTGGTCATTTCCGATGATTGGGACAATCGCGACGAACATTTTTCAAGATGTTGAATTGTTTGTTCGCCTTGTTGGAGGAGGTCTTTGCTCTTGGTCTCGCGTGCGTGCGAGTGTTTTTTTTGCAAATGATGACCAGGACCTTCAAGTGAACGACAAATGTACGAGGTTTCGTTGAAGAGTTCATCCACTTGTTGGGAGGCGTTCGCTGCTCGTCTCGCATGTGTGCGAACAAAAAAAAATTCCAAATGATGACCAGGACCTTGAAGTGAACTCCAAGTTCTCTGAATGAATTGTTCATTCGCTTAGGGAGTGTCGCTGTTGGTCTCACGTGCGAAAAACAAACACCTTGTGTGATCAGGACCTTCAAGTGAACTCCAAGTGCGAGGTGTCCTCCTGCAGGAACGAGGTGAAGAAGTGGTACGAGGCCACGGTGGGGGAGGTCAAGCACGAGCATGGAAAACGCTTGCTGTACATCGAGGTGCGTCACGGCGCCCCCCCCCCCCCTTGGATGTTTCTGTTGTTGTGGAGGTGTGTCACGGCGCCCCCACCCCACCTCTTGGATAGGTTTTTGTTGTTGCTGAGGTGTGTCAAGGCGCCAGACCCCATTCCTCCGTTGAAGTGTTTTTTTTTTTGGTGAAGTTTGACATTGAGGCCTGGCGATTTTGGCTTTTTTTAGAAAGCACTGCTGTAGCTGCGCATCGCGGTGGGGTGCTTGTTACTGGCTTACGGTGAGGTGAAAAGAGGACAGCAATCGGATGCGGCACGTTTTGTTTGTATTCTGGTGGTGGTTCATGTTCAACCACGTTGTTCATATAATCTCGCGTCGTGCGTATGCCGTTGATATTGACGAGTAGAACAACGCCGTTTGCGAAGTTAAACGCGACTGTTGGGCCCTTTTTTGAAAGGTTTCATCAGTAATTTGTTTCCAATGGGTCGCCGACGTTTACCATTTCTTGTCGGTGAGTGCCGCGGACTGCTGTGACGAGACATGGGGGGTCCCTCAGAATCCCTGGCCCTTGTACAAGGTCATACAATACGCCGTCCCATTTCCCTAGTACTCGAGGCTGGTTGTGGCCGTTTTGTTTTGTTCAGGTCTCCAACAACGACAATGAGAACCCTTGAATGCATATCATGCAACACGCCGTTCCATTTCCCTGCATTCGTCGCCGGGGTTGATCGTTTTTTTTTTTTAGCCCCTGTGCGCATGCAACACGCTGTCCCATTTCCCTGTTCGTCGCTGGGTTTGGTCGATCTCCAACCCTTGTGTGCATACGACATGCCGTCCCATTTCCTTGTAACAATCGTCGCTGTGTATTTTTGTCGCGCGTTTTTTTTGCTGTTCAGGTCTCAGATAACGACGTCGGGAGCCAATGGATGCCGGAAGACAGCGAAGATATATGCAAGGCTCACACGCACATCAACAAGGCCCTCCCAGCCCGAACTCACAAGTACGCCACCCTAACCCCCTCTAGAATCATATTTTGTCCGTTGAAATGGTGTAGGGTCACCAATCCTCACGTGTGCCATGGCCCCCCCCAATATCCTCATCCGGCTGTTTCAGGGTGAGTTGTTTTGCCCCCCGGGAGACTGGAGACAAGGTTTGGAAGTTTTTTTTTTTTTTTTTCATCATTAATGCTCTCCCGATCTACGTACCGAGTAATTAGCTGTTGGCACGATTCTCGCTCCTTGTCCTGGCTCAGTACAAGGCTACAATCTCCAGTAGTTCTTGCGGTCTGATAGTGACTCTTGCTATCTATGGCTCTTACGCCCTCTGATTGGTCGAGCGTTGGTTCGGGCGGTCGATTCCTCTCCAGCGCCCTCTCTCTCTCTGTCTCGAAATTCCAGGGACGCGGAGCAGCCGCGTTCTCGCCTAATTCTCTGCCGCCAGGCCATCCGTTGGCCGTGTGTGAGGGATAAGATTGGGGTTGGTTTGAGCCGGCCGCCGTGTGTGAATTGTCTCATTGCCGATGACTGCTCCCCCTTCCGCTTGGAGCCCCCCTCCCCTCCGCACCGCGAGTGGATGTCGATAGGATAGATAGTTAGGAAAGTTAGGAAAATGCTTTTTGAACCTCCGTTCTTTGCGAAGTAAGAATTAACGATTGGCCGACGGTGTTAGGTCTCTTGGGAACAATTACTCCGTCCTCTCGAGGACGCGTGGTCAAGGGTCATGCAAAACAGGAGTCCCCACACACACACACACACACACACACACACACACGCACGCACACATACACCTCCGCGTGGACCCCCCCCCCCCCTCCCCTTCCGCACCGAAATCAGTCGTTCGCGGTCGGGCAGTGGTTCCGGCACGGGAGGATCGTACGGGTTCTACCGCACCAACACCAAGGCGAAGCCTATCACTCGCGGAGCTGTCGGACTCAGCAACTTGGGCAACACGTGCTTCATGAACAGGTGAGACTCGTTTTTTATCCCCTTTTGTTTTGGGGGGTACTGCTGTACGGCGGGGGAGGACATCGACACACTCTTTTTGTCAACCCTTCCTCCATGTAGTGCCTTCTCGTTTTTTGTGAACTACCTTTTCTTTGACAAGCCATCACATGCAATATTCGTCTCCTGTTCCGCAGATGCAGAGTCCACGAACAATATATGATGCACGTGCAGCTATTCGTTCGTCGTGTATTTAGTATTTTTTATTTGTGTGCAATTTTTCCCAGAAAAACCAACGCATGTTCGTCTCTGTCCACACATAACTAGTCCAGGGAAAAAATGTTTATCGTGTAGGTGGTAGCATTTTATCAACATAAATCTCGGATAGTTAGTTGTTGTGTTTTTTTGGAGGATAAAAGTCATTATTTCGTTTTTACCTCTTGTGGCGCGCCCCCCTCGACTGCTCGTTGTCCCGCCGCCCCCGCCCCCCTCCCAGCATGCTGCAGTGTCTCCTCGCCACGGAGTCGCTGTCGACGTACTTCCGCAGCCAGCACTGGAAGCGGGAGGTTAACGAGGACAACCCCCTGGGCATGGGCGGCAAGATGGCGGCGGCGTACGCGGGCCTCAACGATGATGTGAGAGGAAGGGGGATGCTGTATTTGAAGTGGCTTAACGATGTGTGTAAGAGAGGAAGATGCTATATATGTGATGGCCGTGTGTGGCATAGTGACGAGAGAGAGAGAGAGAGCGAGAGAGCGAGAGAGCGAGAGAGGGAGATGATATGTTTGGCGTGGCTTCACGCCGATGTTTGAGAGAGACGGGGGGAGATGCTGTAGAAGTGGCTTCATGATGTGAGAGGGAGGGAAATGCTATGTTTTGAGGTGACATGGCGATGTGAGAGAGAGGGAGGGAGGTGCTAGTATTTTTTTTGAGTGACTTGAAGATGACGTTTGTGAGAGGGGACAAGGAGCAATAGCAGTGACGAGAGAGAGAGAGAGAGAGAGAGAGAGAGAGAGAGAGAGAGAGAGAGAGAGAGAGAGAGAGAGAGAGAGAGAGAGAGAGGAGATGTGATAGAAGTGACATTACGAGAGATATAGGGAGGGAGAAGCAATACAAAAGACTTTATTTATATAAACCACACCGTCATTCTACCGTGGTTTCACCTCGAACGGGTAGTCTTTTCTTTCATCGTACGCGTAGTTTCTCAACAACACAATAAACCTCTTGCATTACGCTCGTGGGACTGTGTCGTCTCGCAGGCGTGGTCGGGGGAGTACTCCGTCGTGGTGCCCAACACGGTCAAGAAGGTGGTGTCCCAGTACGCGCCCATGTTCGCGGGGTACCAGCAGCACGACGCCAGCGAGCTCATGAGCTTCCTGCTGGACGGCATCCACGAGGACCTCAACCGGGTCCACAAGAAGGTACATATACTGTCCGACCGCTGACGGCCGTTTTTTTTTTTTTTTTTTCTTGACAGCCATTTGGTTTTTATTATATATTTTTGAAATATGACCCGACGAATCCATCTCTATCCAAGAAATGAGTCTAAGATAGATTAGCAATGCATCCATAAATAGCGTCAGCGAAGGCTACCTGTATTTCCACGATTCCCCGAGCATCACACGGCGATATCTCCCCTAGTTATTCCATCTACCATGCAGTGACGTTTCTAGGCCAAGGCTTTTTTGATTCGTGAGTAACATAGATTTGAGGACCAGCCAGAATCATGTGATAGGTTTCTACGTAGATGAGAGGGCCTCAACCGGATTCCACAAGGTATGCTGTCCTGTTGTATGCTACGACCTTTTGGTTGTAGCCTCTGCCATGCAGTAGCGTTTCTACTGATGTGAGGACCCCAACCAGGTTCACAATACCTGCTATCATTCAGTCATTTAGGCTTCTACGTAGAATTGTCTGCGCTCGTCCGTAGATGTGCTCATTCGTAGATCTCGATTCGCCGGAAGTTCCACGAATGCGGTGGTACTTCCACGCACGCGTCGCGCGCGTTAGAGATTCATACAGCAGTCGCTTGCGCCGTGCTGTGGCCATGGTTCGAGTGCCCCAGAGCCTGTTGGGATACGTTTCGCGTAATGCATACTACGGGATCGCCTTCGCGAAGACTTCATTTTGATGTATGAAATAGGGGGGTCTGGGTTCGTATCCCTATCCCTAACCCCCAACCGCGTACCCCCTACTCAAACCAAGCTTTATTTTTTCCCCACGAAGGCCACTGATACTAGTTGACTTGCCATTATTCGGCCGCTTTTTTTTTCTTTTTTTTGCCTAATACCGTTTTATAGTCAGCGGCTTTAGCTTTTGGGGGGGAGCAGCCGAGCTTAGTTTCCTCGCGAAGTTTACTGATACAATGTTCCTGCCTTTTTTCTTCTGCCGCCTTAATTGTGCTTGTTGCCGTTTTGTCGTCGGGGTTTGCTTTTGGGGGGGGTGCAGCCGTACATGGAGACGGTGGACTCCGCGGGGAGAGCCGATCGCGTGGTGGCCGAAGAGAGCTGGAGGCGTTACCTCATGCGAAACGATTCCGTCATGGTCGACACGTGCACGGTGAGCTAAGTAGAGCAAAGGCACTCAACACAAAACCAACTTAATCACCCCTTGCCAACGTGTTGTTGGGTGATTTTTTGTTTATGTTTGTGGTTTTGTGGACGGCATACCTATCGCTTTCTTCTGGGCTTTCTCTTGTCTACCTAGTGCGAGACCTATCTATCGCTTTCTCTCGGGCTGTCTCTTGTCTATAACAACAAGCTTGCCGCGGTGTGGATGTAGTATTGCCGTGACCTTAAGCAAAGTGTGTGTTCCCGGAATCAGAGCTCCGATGAAAAACAACCCCCAAATAAAGGTGGTGCACATCGGCTAGAGCCATCGAAGCGTAGGAAGGGAGGTTCGAACGAGGCCTGAAACACGGGGCCTTCATATCAAGTTCGTGACCCACTGTGACCCCCACGCTGTTACTACTACTGGCTGCTGCTGCCGCTAACGGCTGGCTGCGCTTCGTGCAGAGGTTTGCCTGCGACCTCATACAACAGTCAGCTCCATGCGCGTTTTTTTTTTTTTTTTCCCGCGTGCAGGGGCTGCTGCGGTCTCACGTCACGTGCCCGGAGTGCAACCTGTCCAGCGTCACCTTCGACCCCTACACGTCCCTCTCGCTCCCGTTGCCGTTCGACACGGCCGTCATGGTGAGGAACGGGGACGATTCGATTGGCTAAGGTTTAGCTCTTGGCTAAGGTTTAGCTCGGTCTGTTGGGTGGTATCTGATGATTGGTCGAGGCGGTGGGTTGCAGGTGGAAACCCGCTTTTCTCTCTCCTTTCGTTTGCCATGTCGCTCCGGCCAAGCTATTGTTGATGTCACTTTTTTGGCGTTCAAGCTCGGATTGCTGCTTGTGTTTGCGCACGGTGTTGTTGTTTCGAGTCTTGGGTAGCTCGCGGAACCCTCCGCCCCCCGAACAGCGGCTTGAAAGTTTGAAAGCTACCCTCGCGTTTTGTGTTTTTTTCTTGACACGATCTATATGTGTAGATTCATCCCCGTTTCCCCTACCGACAGATTCATTGTTTACTTTTTTTTCCGCCGATTCTGCTCTGTCTGCCACGTACCTTTTGCGCGTCTCACGGTGCGTATCGTTTGATGCCCTGTCTCCCTGCTGCCCCTATTGCGACAGCAGTTGAAGCCTCAATTTTTTGTTTTCGCCTGTTCTGCTGCTGTGGCTCGTGCCTGTTGCGCCTCTCACGATACTGTGGCCCGTCTCCTTGCTGCTGCTGCTGCTGCTGCTGCTGCTGCTGCTGCTATGCCTAATATCATCCCTACAGGTGAAGGTGCTGTTTCACCCCCTCCCGTACGGCTCGAGGCCCATGGAGGTGGCCGTCACTCTCCAGAAGGACAACACCGTCCGAGACCTCAAGACGGCCATCTGCCAGCGGTACAACCAGGAGAGGCCTCAGTCCAAGTGAGAAAATGCACGCACGGCTTGTTGTCCCTCGAATTCAACCATGGCGTATCTGTATTTCGTGTCTCTGTGGTGTATTTGATGAATTTCGTTTGGGTGGTTGTTTCGCTTGTGTTGCCCGCGGGCGGTGCGGCGTAGGCGGGTTGCCGTACTGCAGGGGAGCCGCTGATCCTAGTGTTTTTTTTTTTTTTGTCTTCACTTCAAATCAGCGCTCACAGCACTAGTGCCGTTAACTCCAACCCGTGGTCACACAGAAGAGCCTCCCCTCCTGCGGTACTTTTGTCTTCGATTTTTAATGCGAGAAGAGTTCAGCACTCTCTTCCCTCTGTGTACACACGAACTACGTAGCGCTATCCACTGGGCCAGGAGCGTAAGCGAGAGAAAACCTCACTTTGCAAGAAAAGCTCGCTTACGCCGGGATTCGAATCCCTGACCTGACCTCTAGAAGGTTTCGAGGATACCAACCAGACCACCGGGGCAACCGGTGTGAGTGCCATTGAAGATGGCACCAATTTTTGGCCGTAACGATGTGTTCCTTTGCGACGACGCGTCCTTTGTGTGGAGACCCCCAAAGACTATTCAGTGTTTCGCACTCCTCTCTCTGTCCCCTCTTAAGTAGCCCCCCCCTGCCCTGTTTCTAGACGAGACCGCGGGGGGCCGAGGGATAGCCAGGGGGGATCGCATCGCCGGGTGATTTTTGCCGTTGCCGCAAGTGATAGATCGGGAGGGGCTTCCGAATATGTTGAGCTTGACTTTCACACATCCACAGGCGTCGTTTCATTGGTGAGCAGGTCAGCGCTGTCGATGCCAACAATATTGACGCATCCAATGCTAACCACAAAGACACGCACAGGCGTACATTATGCCGACATGAAGATATGCGGGCCTATCATAGCGTATACCGCGCAACAAGGCTTGTGTCGTTGACGCCGTCCTTTTCACCCTACTCCTGTCGTCCCTGGCACCTCTCGTTAACAATTTGCTCGGGCGTCCGTAGGCAGCAGCAGCAGCAGCAGCAGGGTGGAGGTGGCTTGCTGACGGAGGACCTCCTGGCGGTAATGGAGGTGTGGTCCTCGAGGGTCTTCAAGGGGATGGAGGACTCGTGTCCCCTGTCGGACATGAAGCCCACGGACGACTTCGCGGTGTGCCAGCTCGAGTTCCCGCTGCCGTCGTCATGCTCGTCGGAAAAGGGGGGGGGGTCCGTGGCTACCGCTGTACCCCCCCTCCCCGGGGGGGGGGGAGGTTCTTCTTCGGGGCAGACGTCCTCGCAGAGTACCGGGGAGGCGGACGGGAAGCCGGTTACCAGCGGCGGCGTAGACGCTGGGGCGGGGGGTGAAGGTGGCGGTGGGGAGGGAGACGGCCCGAGCGTGTTGATCGACCTGCTGCTGTCGACGTACCCGCACTCGACCCTCAAGGGGAAGCCGCGGCGCATCACGTGCAGGTGTGTAGTGCGATGGGGGTAGCTGACGCGCCGGCCCACGTTTGGGAGATTGTTGTTGGCTGATGTTGTTTTTTTATTTGTTGTTGTGGTTGCTGTCTGCTGCGCCGTTTTTTTTTTTGTTGTGTGTGATTTTTCCTTGCGTCCATCTCAGCCAGCCATTTGTGTACTTGTATGCGTTTTTTTTCTGGGGCTCCAGCGATTGTTAACAAGGACAAACAGCTGCTTGTAAGAGTCAAATCGCATAACGACAAAGGGGATGCATCATCCCTTACGTCCTATACTATACCCCGTACCCCACCTCGTCGCTCACGGACCATCTGCCGTTTTTTTTTGTCAGGAACGGGGTTACCAACAACGAGATCCACGGCATCATCCGGAGGCACATGGCTCGCCTCGTGCCGTCGCTCAACCCCACCCCGAAGGAGAGAGAGAGCGGCACCGCCGTGGGTGGTGCGGCGGCGGCGGCGGGGGGGGACCAGGCGGCGCAGGAGGCCGGCATTAGTACCACGAGGTACCGTAATACTGCAGCTAGAGCCCGTGCTAGTATGGAGCCAAGCAAGTTTTTTTCGATTAGGGCGTTGGATTGCAAGCGCGACTGTTGTCTCAGCACACGAATCAAGTCTTGCGTGTTACAACGGCAAGTGCGGCCTGCCGAAGGGGTGTGTTTTCGTGCCGCCCATCTATGCTGTTGACCTTTTTTTTGTTTTTTTGAGGAGATGTAGGTTTGTCTCTACGAATCAACGCTCTGGTAGTGTTACGAATACGACATAGAGCTCAGCCTGCCGCATGCCTCAGAGCGACGTGGTTGCCGCCAGTGGTCCCGCAAGAGGCGAAACATCCGCCCGGCATCGAACCGAGAAAGGTTGCTGATGAAAACCCTTGCGAACCTCCGTCCACGTGTTGAATTGCCAACACTGCCCGCCTGTTCTCACCCACCCCCCCACCTGTCTCCTTGCCTTTGAGTGGGCGTCGCGCCAAGACTGCTACTGTTCATGTACGGTATATACGTTTGTGTAAAGCTGCTGCGATGTCGAGATGCGGAGAAGAAAGCGCAGAGCGTTCGTTCACCAAGCGCTTGTATTCGTCAACCAGAACATTTGTTTGATCCCCTCATGACACTTGCAAGAGCGACGGTAATAACAACCCTACAAGAACATTTTTTTTGGCGAAGAAGTAGCCGATTTGTTCAGGTCTCCCTGCTTGTTTACTTGCTCTCCCTCCGTTCAGCGACATCGACGGAGACTACGTCCACATCACCGACACCATGGCGCTCGACGCCCCCACCGTCACCACCAGCAGCAGCAGGAGCAGCAGCAACAGCGGCGACTCATCCCCCTTCGTGCACGTCAAGAAGAGCCCCGCGGTGGTCTCGGACGGGGACGGAGACCTGCCATCCCCCACGTCGGCGGGGGCGGCGAAGGCGGAGATGGACGTCGACGACGTCTGGGGCGGAGACTCCGCCACGACCGCAAGCAGCGGCGGGGCCACGCTGGTGTCTTCCTCCGCATCTGCGTCGCCCCCCGGCGACGCGAACGCGGGGGGCGGTAGTAGCGTCGTCGAGCCGGAGGGGGGGGCGGCGGCGGCGGCGAAGGGGAAGGGCAAGGAGGAGGAGGAGGAGGGCGAGGTGGTAGATGCGCTGCCGTACAAGGTGTTCGTGACGGACTACAGCGGCAGCACTACCAGCGCAACCAAGGGCATCGGTGCTGAGGTGACGATTGTTTTGGAGGCGACGTTTTTAGCGAAGGACCGGGGCACTCTAGACCACCTTTTACGGTCAGGCGACGTCTCGTTATATGGGAGTATAATTTTTCCTCCCTCCCTTCATTTTTTTGTTCGTGCAGCCTGAACTCCCGAGTCTGTAACACCTACACACCTCGGGGCTTCGGGGCCACGCAGACAGGATTTTTCGTCCTGCACCCCGTGCCTTGTTTCGTTTTCGTTGTTTAGAACCCCACCTTTCCTCTCGTCGTCGTCGTCGTCGTCTTTTTTCTACTTTAATATCTCGCGAGGGCACGTGGTTCAATAGTCTTGCCGAAGGGTCTCGATGCTATCGCCGACGAGCAACAGACGGCGTTAGGCCCGTTGCCGATCCTCCGGGACACGTGTGCGCCAGCGATCAAGCTCCCTTGGTGGCCCTGTATCAATGGTCAATAGTCCTAGGCCCGAGTTAGTCTATTTCTCCCCTTGAAGAGCGACTTGATGACTCTTGCACGTGTCCCCTGCCCCCTGTGGTGGTTTTGTGTGTAGTTGCGGTATCTTTGTTGTTGTCCTCCCCTCTCGGAGTGACCTGACTCTGTCATCCCCCCCCTTGTCCTTTGGGCGTTGTTTTATCACTCCCCTTCCTCCTGCTTTCACGAGCTGACGCGTAGCACGTTGCCCCCCCCCCGCGCGCCCCCCCTCCATTTGGGGTGCATGTTTTCGTCGCCGTTATTCTCTCCCCTTCTGGAGCAGTTGGCCATGAACGACTCTTTCACTCACTCTCTCTGTTGGTGGTGTGTGGTGCATGTTTTCGTTGCCGTTACCGTTACCTATCCTCTCGTAGGTGCCCATGAACGACGAGCCTTTCGAGGCGGTGTCGGCGTACAGGGGCTACAGCACAAGAGGAAGCGGCGACGAGAGCACCGCCCTCAAGGTCCAGTTCCCTCAAGATGGCGACAGGTGACACCGCATTCGATGACTGCTGACAACGTTAACCTTAGCCTTAGCACCGACAGTGTTCGGAACTAGTAGCCGCCCACCGGCATGCTCCGTCCCGACCTTGTAAGGGTGCGGGGTCAAAGGTCTAACGACTTCGGCATGCTCTGCTTTTGAGTATTCCCCGCCATGTGGCAAAGTAGGAGGGTATCGGTGATCGATCCTGTGATAAATACGCTCCGTCCTCTCGAGGACGCGTGGTCAATGGACTAAGAGCTAAGGCATGCAAAACGTGAATACCCCCCCCCCCCCCACCCTGTCCCCCTTTGGGAAAGTAAGAAGGAACAGTTGGCCATCGGTGATCGATCCTGCGGTAACGATGCTCCGTGCTTTCCAGGACGCGGGGTCAATGGTCAAGCAACTAAAACTTGCAAAACAGGACGCCCGCTAGCCCCCTTTTATTTTTTTTGCGGACAAAGACGGTTGCCATGTAACGCGCGCTCGCCGTACGGTACGGTAAAATATACATGACGGAACGTGCATACCAGACCGTGGTAGAATAACGCTCGCAAGTTTGAGTGACGTTGACTGCTCATGGAAAAGGCAGTGGTAGGTTGGTGTGTAGCTGTTCATGGAGTAAGACCCGTTTGGCGTGGGAATGAAAAGCAGGTCGAATAGGTCGATGCCGCACCATCCAGTGGCAGTATAGGCTATTGTGTAGCTGCGCATGGAGGTGACATAGGAATTGCAGGGCCTTGAGATCGATGTCGCGCCGGCCGGTGAAGGTCCAGGTCCTGCAGGGGCCGCCGCTTTTCCGCGCTCCTGATCTATGTATCAGTCCTGCCATCCTTTTCGGACTCGACGCCCCCGGGTACTGTTTTGTTTGTTGTTAGGGATTGTGATGACAGGCGTTGTTGTTGGTTGAGGATGACGGCAATGCTGTTGTTGCCGTTGGAAAGCATGCGTCATTAGTGTCTCCGTTTTCGTGCGCCACCCCCCGTCGCACGCTGTCCTTTATCACAACCCGCCCTTGGCTCCCGAACTCCCTCCCCCCCCCTCCCCCTCGCGGCAGACCCACTTACGAGCCCCACAGCCTGGTCGACAAGGACGAGCTCGAGGCGACGGACACCCACCCTTCGGTGAGGAAGGCAGAGGAGGCGCAGAACGAGCGCCAGAGCGTGCCGATCGACAGCTGCTTCGAGAAGTTCACCGAGTGCGAGGAGCTGGGGCAGAGCGAGCTGTGGTACTGCTCGAGATGCAAGACGCACCGCCAGGCAAGGGGGGGCGGGGAGGGAGGGAGAGAGCGGGGGGGGGGGGGGGTT
>FN648619.1:636675-656749 GCA_000310025.1 Ectocarpus siliculosus | reverse complement strand
AAGATGTAGGTGGGGTGGGGGGGGGGGGTTACTCATGGTCGTGCATGCCGTAGTTGTTACGCCATTGACCTCGCATCCCTACGAAGTCGAGACGGAGCACGCCGGGTCCTCACCGCACCAGGCTCTCACATCACATCACATCACCAAGCGCGAAGAGGGATTGGGCGTGTCGCATGAAGGGTGGGCTGCATCCTGCTAGAGAGCGGGGGGGGGGGCAAGGGGGGCTAGATAGAGAGATAGGCAGACAGTCGGTGGTGCTGCGAAAAACGGGAGCGTCGTTGTGGCGTTTCATTTTTCCCCGCGATGATGGTTCTTGTTTGTGCGCGATGCGGCGTTTCACGTGACGGGGGACTCGTCCGTGCTCTGCTGGCTGTTTTGTGTTTTGGTTGCTTTTTGCTTCTTGCGTTGGAAGTCCGAGCGCTCTTGGATATTGCGTCCCCAACGCTGAGCATTTAATCATACCCAACACATCAACCCAACAATACACCCAACCCTATTTTTAAGGTATTGCTTTCGCCGAAATGCCTTTGTTGTTCCATCTCCTCCGCCTCGCCTGCGAAGAAACGGGGCGGACGTCCATGTGTGTTTCATGATTTCACATGCCTCCCCCCCTGCCCCCCGTTTATCATCCTCTGTCTCTCGCTATCTCCTCTCTCTCCCAACAGGCTTCCAAGAAACTTGACGTCTACTCCGCCCCGGACGTGCTGATCGTGGTCCTCAAGAGGTTCCTATTCACGCCGGGCGCTCTGACTGTCTACCGCCAGAAACTCGACACGCACGTTAGCTTCCCCATAGAGGGGCTCGACCTCACCAGGTGCGGCGTGGGTGCTTAATGCGTTGTGGCGTGCATGTGCGCTTGTTCCGAGCGTTCCTTGTGTTGACGCGCTTGAACTCGAAAGAGAAAGCGGCGTTTATAGGAAGTGTGGTTTGTTTTTTCAGCCACAGAGACTGGCTCGACCTTCGGTTTGTACCCACTGGAGGGGCCTCTTGACCTCATGAGATGTGTTACCAATTCGTCCTCAACCGTCTGACCCCCCCCCCCCCCCCCTCGCCACGGAGCGAGAGGCTCGAATGTGTTTGGTGTTTATGCGTCAATGGTGGTGTGTTCCAGCTCGTCGCGTGCATGAGTTGGCCTACCCCCAAAAGGGGCTTGACCTCGCTATTTACGAGAGTTGATCGCCCTAACCAATCTGCTAATTTTTGGTAGAGACGGTCAAAGCCTGTGTCACTCACTCACTCACTCACTCACTCACTCACTCACGAGTTCTCTCTCCTCTTCCCGCCGGGGCTTTTTTTGTCATCTTTTCCCCTTTTGGTTGTTCTGTCTGCAAACTTGGTGGTCTGCAGGAACATACAGCGCGCGGGCGGGCCAATCTTCAAGGAAGCCCCTCCCGTCTACGACCTTTTCGCCGTGTCGGTACGATGTGCACCAGTCAAGCGGTAGCCTTTGGGGGGGGGCGGGCCGGGGGGGGTACCGTTGTTTCGAGTTCCCGTAGCCTCCAGGCCGTAGTAATCTATCTCCCTCTGCACCGGCACCAGGCAAAGGGAGAGTTGGCGGCTACCTTGGCGGTGATGCTTTTTGTTTGACTGGGTTTGACGTCTCCGGAGGTTTGATGAGGTTTGCTTATGCGGCAGCTTTGCTGCATGCAGAACTCGCCACTCAAGAAACATCATCATCATCAACAACAACTACAACAAAGTAGCGTTCCTCACTGTTCCCTTTTGTATAGCTGACCGGATGCTTCCGGCTGTTGGCCACGTTGCCACCCCGTCCGTCCGTCTTACAACCGCAGGAGCACTCTGGCAGCCTTCGCGCCGGGCACTACACCGCCATCGCGCAGAACTCCGAGGACAAGAAGTGGTACAGCTTCAACGACTCGCACGTCAGCCCCACAAGTGAGAACTCGTGCCATGACATGATGCGCTGGCAGTTTTTTTTTTTTCTGCCGCATAGAAATGGTGTATGCTACAAGATGGATGTTGGCCTACCACGCCAACATATGTTCCGTTTTTTTTTTTTTTTACAAGAAATGCCATGCAAATCATTGAATACATTTTTGTTTCGGGTAGAACGAGTGTGCTACGTACAACATGGATGTGTTGCGGTCAGTTTCTTGTTGTGGACAATATTTACATACGATCACTCACTGAAAACAGTGGAGTTTCTGGTAGACTTACTCTGCTACAAGAGGATGTGATCGATGCCCATCAGTACAACTTTTCCTTGTTTCGTTCATAGACGCAGATGCCTTAAAGGCGACGGGTTGCGGCGGGGACTGCCCCGGATAGATGAATTGTTGTTTCAAGCCCACTTCGGCACAACGCCCCAGAAACGAATATCCCGCCGTTCTTCGAAGAAAGTTTGTTTGGTGTTCGCAGAGAGAGAGAAAGTTCGCAACAGCCTCCGCCCGCCGCACGGGAGTCCCGGCTCAATCTGTGTTGGTGACGAAAAAAGGCCCACTGTAGTAACTTGAAGACATCCTGTTCGACGATTATGCTGTGGTGTTATGTCGAACGGATAGTCTTTCTGTGACTGGATGTATATTTCCTGCAAAAAAAATTAAGTTGTGAAAAAAGCTGCTGTGTGTGACCTTCCTCTTGTGCGACCCCGGCTGATACGTCAGATACATGCGCCGAAAGGCCTGCAAACCGGCGCCTTAGTAAGAATGGGACGAATACATACAAAAAACAAAAAAAACACAAGTCCGCCTGCATATTTGTCCGCGAAGCTCCTTTCTTTTTTCTCTCACATCTTTAGCGGACCGCAACTGTCATCGCCCGTGGTGACGCTACAGCGTCAGTATGCAACGTGTCCCGCCGTATGTAATAGTATGTATGTACGCACTGACTGACCGACCCCCTTTTTGTTGCGATCGGTGTCACTTTATCGCCGCCACGTTTTCGGCCTTTTTTTGGCGGCTCGCTTGCTCGCTCGCTCTCCCGAACTGGCTCTGTTCTTTCCGCCGGGGGCGCCGTGGTTTGATCAGCGCCCGACAAGGGCCCCAGCAGCGAGCCATACGTGCTGTTCTACCGGAGAAGAAGCGGGGTTCTGCGGTGGGCGGGGCTGGGGAGAGATCACGCCGCGTGATGAGATACATATGTAGCGGCGTAAATACAAAAAAAAACGGTGCTTTGCCACGGAGTGCAGGAAGTCGAGGGCGGGGGGAGACGTCTTGATTGATGCTGTCTGACAAGATTTTTTTGTGGAGATGGGCGTTCCGAGGGACGAGGTCACAGGTCGGAAGCCGTTGTCTTAGAGATGTGCACCCGGAGCGGAGGGAGGAGGAACCGTGCTGCTTGCTGGTGCGGGACGTGTGAGGGAAGCAGGGGACGCGCGAGGCCGCAGAGGGCGGGTGGCCACTGACTAGACTGATACACGGGCCATTCGTATACAAGAATACCGCACGGATACAAGCGCGAATACCACAAATGGTCCCTACATTCCCGAACGGGATCGTGCTACGTTTTCGTAGGGATGCACTGTTTAGATGGCGTATCACACGGCGGCGCGGGGCCATCGCCCAGTCGCCGCCCGTGTGAGGTAGACGTGTGGCGGTTGCTTGTTTGGACCAGATGGTTTCCTCTGGCACATGCGTTACGATAACTCGGTAGACGTGTCTCGTATTTGTGCGATCTCGTTGGTCTTTTCGACAGTGAGGGCCATCGTTGTTGCGATTTTCGTGGGCTGGGTGTTCCTGCGACGGCCGGAAGGGGGGAGGCGTCGCGTTTGGTTGCTTTTTCTCTGCGTGACGTGTTTATCTAGATTTCATCTAGAAAACGCTGTTTCCTTTCTCGTATTTGTTTTGATCGTTTTTTCGTGCGGGCTTGGTTAATTAAGTACATAGCAGTGGTGAAGTTGCCTGGTCCATTTTGTCACGTATTTCTGTTGTTCTTGTTCTCGGGAAGAAAGAGTGGATGCATGCAAAAAGACCCAAGCAGCACGGCCACTGCACCAGTTAATACCGGTTCTCCTGGCGTGCTTGCATCCAATATTTAGTGTCGTAGTGATATCTCCATGTCATTCTTATCTCGAATCCCTTTTTCATGGTCGTTTTTCGCTTGCCGAGGGGGGGGGGGGGGGGGGGGGTCTCTCTACGGGAAGCACCATTCCCAACCGGTGATACAAAGGGTGGTACGAGGCAGAAGATCGACCGGGTGTTGTATTTTCTTTTTTGGAAAATATACATTTTCATGTTTCATGTAACGTTAGAGAGGAGCATTGATTTCGAGTTTTATTGTTGGGTGTTACCATGGGTGTGTTTTGGATTTCCAACACGGATAGGGCGAGTGTGACATCGATGCACTTTTACTAGAACACGGCATTGGCCTGTGAAAACGCCGCTCAGCATTTTTTGCCCGGTAAAGCTCTGTCGTGGTTCTGAAGGCCCTTCGCGCCCATAGCCACCCGAAATACACAACTACATCTGAGGCCAACAATCGCCCGGCCTGTCAGGTTCGAGGGCGGATTGGTCGAGGTAGGGTTGACTTTTGTGGCACGTGGAGCTGGAAAGTGCTCTAGGGGGTTGTTTTATGCTGTATCGTCCTGTGAGCTTGTAGGCTTTGGTCCCAGAGGCCAGCCCCTATGTAGCATGTCCGCTGAGCAACAGTGGTAGGAACGCCCGCAGTAGAGAGCGAAATGTTCTTATGAACTACAGCTCCATGTAGGATTTTTCCACCTGGCCTATGCAGAATTAACATGCTATACTCTCAGTCGGGTCCATTTTATTTTCGTATACCTTTTTTGGGTAAGTTAGCCTGTGACCACGGGAATCGACCCCGTCAAGTGTTAGACTAGTACGGACAGAAGAAGGTACTGGGCAGAGAGAACGGAACGGTTTTGTATGTGAAGAAGACAAAGACAAAGACTCTCCAAGAATATCACACACGCTTTAACACTGTGTGTGGCGCGCCTGTTGCGTAGAAGCTCGCAAAGATCGAAGTCCCTTACGGTATCGAAGTACTTGGAAGTACAAGCTTGTTCACGCAAGATAAACAAAATTTGTTCCCCGCAAATCCTTCGTTCGGTTTTTTGGAGATACAACAGGTCACCAAATTTTGCACACTTGTCCGCAAGGTCGATACCAAACTTTTCACGAGTGTTTTTTTTCGATTTTTTTTATTTGCCGAATAATCGGGGTCCCGCACGTTCCTAAAACAGAAAGGCTGCGCTGGACCCTGAATATTCGGCGAATAAAAAAACAATACGAAAACCCCATTCGTAAAAAAGTTTGATATCGATCTTGCGGACAAGTGTGCAAAATTTGGTGACTCATCTCCAGAAACCCGAACGAAGGATTTGCTTTTTATCAAGAACCTGAAATTTCCTCTGCGAACCCGTTATTTACTTCGATTTAGACTAATACCGTAATAATGGAGCTTTTGGGGCACAACTTTAAGTTCGAATCGACCGCTCTATCTCAGTTTCGCCCCTTGGGCAACGAAACTTTGTACAATCCTTCAACACCCTACACCGGACGGAGCCGACCGAATTGTTTTTTTTATTTAAGACATATATATATATATACCGGCTTCCGGGGGTCCTATCCGTTAGACCCCGATAAGCCGGTTTACTTGTAGGAGCGGGAAAACTTTGTGAATAGTGTTCAAGCATATTTTTTCGGATGGGTAGCGTCAATACCTGTCAAGCTGCCAAACTTGGGGACGATCCAAGCTTTCCTCAGATATATACGACGGAAACCGTTTCGATGCTTCCTGGGCGGTTGCTCCGTACAAACGGTGGCCATCTGACGACGCCGAAGGTCCACAACACCGGAATCCCACCTTGTGGGGCGTAACTGGCTCCAACGGTGGCCGTTTTCACTTCTATTTTTTTTTTTTTGATTCCCTAGAGCTCGAAGGTCATTTGAGGTTGAACTCCGGCCGAAGAAGGTTCGTGTTGCATTGGTATTTACAGTTGTTCTCAAACAGCGTGAAGGCCGCTGATTGGCCAAGACACATTGGTGCGCCTAACCACCGTAGAAAAGTGTTCTCGGAAATTCCAGCTATGTCACGGTCTTAGGCTAAGCGTGGGGGTCACTGTGGTAAAAAATATGTGTTGATTGGTGAGTATTTGTATCTTTGGGGGAACAAATTTGGGGTTTCTTGCGTGAACCAGCTTGTATTCAAGTACTCGTGGCTGCCGGATATGAAACCATCAGTTTCGACCAGAGGGTCAAAGGGTTACCCAAGGGTGCCCGGAAAAAGTTACTCCGCACACCTACGTACCCCCCCCCGGGAGAGCCCAAAATAAGCTTTTTTTTTTCCGGCATTTTTTTCGCTCTTGATTCAGTGACGTATGCATCGTGTGTGGTGCACATAAAACCTGTCTGACCTGGCGCTACACTTCACTGCTGTCACTCGAGTTAGAACATGATGGTGGAGAAACCATACCACATCCTCGAATAAATTCTCAGAACAACCGACGAGCCCAGAGAAGCAGCAGAGCACACACCTCTGCCCCGTGAGGACAGCAGGCATGATGACCACAAGGGACTTCTTCTTTACATATCCAGCGATCAAAAAGGCGGCATCACAAACGCCGGCCACGAGCCCAGTGGATGCGTTCATCGGAAAAGCAGCAACCAAGTGCACATGAACGCATCCACCGCTCTCTTCGCATCAATCTGCACCGATTGTTAATTTTGAGCATTTATTTTCATTTATTTACTCAACTCTTAAAAAAAACAATTGGGCCAGGGAACGGAAAGCCACGCACGCACAGCGTTCGCTCGTTCATCGTTGATTGCTTACAAGCTCTCAATTTTAGGAACCCACACGGATGTGGAGCCAGCCAGCCGCCGGCCGTTCAACGCGCGCCGGAAAGGCTCGTCGTTACGCTCATCCCGAGTTTCGATCGACGGCCCAACCTTTCTATCCTCTACCTCACTGGTAGTAACGGCCGCGGCAAAAGCGGGTGCGCAGTCAATCGCGCCGCAATTCTGACGGGAGCTGAAAATTCTGCACATGGAAAATCACATATTGGGCACCTCTACATAGCCTCTGCCATGCCGAGTACTACGTCGACTCGCGGCCGTAAACGGAGGCGAACCGAACCTAACTCAGCTCTGCTACTTGCTTGCCTTATCAGAATGCAAGTCTCACTCTATACCTCTACTCTTTAGTTACGAAAACGACACACTCTGCTGTCGGGTGTGTTTCGCGGGCTGCCGCGTGTGCCAGACGTACGTGTGTCGGCCAAGAAAAAAGCATTTGAAGCGGCACCCTTTTCTCTTCATCTCTTGCTTCTCGCTCCTCCCTTCAACAAGTCACATCAGCAGTGGTACACCCTCTGAAAAAACACAATGAATTATCTACATGTATCTACAAAATCCCCGGTGTTCATTACCTACATACCCGCAACTAACTTTAGACCAGCAGCACGACTTTTCATCACAACATCGCAACCTATTGTCGCTGCTCCCCCTCCTCTCCCTTCCCCTAAAGAAAAAACATCCATGCAACGACTAATGACAACCCCACGGCGACCGCTGCTCGTCCGAACCGAAGGCCAAAGCTGTGTCTGCAGCAGCAGCGGAAGCGGCGGCAAGATGAGACACTTTCCATCCATTCCAGCATCAGCTTGTGCGAGAAAGGGGTAAACAATGTGCACCGCGGTTTCATTTTTCCTGCGCGGGGCCCCCTCCCTTCCTCCCCCACGCACTATTATCTCGAACGACCAACACCCCTCGCCAGAAACACCCACCGCGCAACACGCCTCATCATCATCCAGACCCCCCCCCCCCATCCTCGAATACATCCGCGAATCCCCTCCTCCGCACGCGCGCGCGTGCCTGCCTCCGCTGTACCCCCAGCCGAGCACACTGCCCCACCGTGCAAAAAAAAAAGCGAAACGCGGGGCCCCTCTCTCGCCACCAGAGCAACAATGACCCGAGGTAGTCGCCGATGCTCTTGGCTAGCGCCAGGGTATCCGGGTGGTCTGATACTCTGGTCCAGGCCTTAAAGTTGGAGGGCTTGGCTAGCAAACGGTTGACCTCGTGGTTCTCATTCCTGAGAGGGAGGGAGGGAGGCGCATCAAGCGTACAGGGTTGCGAGCGCGATACATATATATATAGTCCAATTTTTGTTCCTGGTGTCTAGACGAACGAGCAGAACCGCTACACTGCAGTGCGTGCCTTTTCTTTCACACTGTTCCTTTCCAAAAAGCAAAACAAGTTCATGTTTGCATACGCGCTATTCTAGCGTCTCCGTTGTCGCGAGGTGATCGGTCATGGCTCTACAAAAACGGCAGCGGAGACGTAGTTGAGAAAGGACAGCCTTCTCAAGATCTCGGGGCAAAACAACACGCTAAGGACAAAACGTGGCGACGTGATCGTTGATGGTTCTACGTAGACGGCAGGACCTACGACGGACGCTGTTGAGACAGACCAGGCGAGCCTTTTCAAGGTCTCGGGGGGAAATAAGTTACCGAAGAAGGCTAAAGAAGGCCTTTTCCTACTCACTTCTGACAACACATTTCTTTGAATGCTGTGGTATTCTTTCCTCGAACGGGCTGTCTTGCAGTTATCGTATCTGTCCTGCTTCTCGCCGTCGCTTTCAAGGCTCACCTGATCATGCAAACAACGCCGTTTTTTCGACTGCTGTAAGCACGTCTGTCTGCAAATCTCGTGTATGTAGCTATGCACTTGAATTTTTTCGGTGGGGTCGAGTCGTGCATCAGCAAGCACTACTGTTTCATTCACGGAAACTTTTACACGTGTACTCACTGGTGATCCTGTGAGCCCTCGTGGTGCTGCTGCACGTGTGCTGCGGCCCGCCGGGTGGGACCGGACCCGAGATCTTTCCCGCACTCGCAAGTCCGTTTGCCACTCTTGTTCTTCGCGGCGACGCGTGGAACAGGAGGAGCTGGTTCCTTCTCCGCCTCGATGTGGCTGCTCACGTCATGCAGTAGGGTTGTCGAAGAGGGAAGGTACGGCCAGTGTCAACAAGGCCCAACCTCTTGGCATTCAAGCTATAGATCTACTGCTGCTGTAGTGTAGACGTACGAACAACAAACAGTTGCATCTGTAGTTGGAGCGTTACCCGTGGAATGTTCCGTATTGTTTGTTTGCGCGCACTTTCTTCCCGTCCGTGCAATAGCCGGTCGCCCCGGTGGTCTTGTTGGTATCCTCGAAACCTTCTAGAGGTCAGGTCAGGGGTTCGAATCCCGGCGTAAGCGAGCTTTTCTTACAAATTGAGTATTTCTCTTTTCTCTCGCTTCCGCTTCTGGCCTAGTGGATAGCGCTAGTTCGTGTGTACACGGAGGGAAGAGAGTGCTGAACTCTCCTCGCAATAAAAATCGAAGGCAAAGTACCGCAGGAGGGGAGGGTAGAGAGGTGCTCTTCTGTGTGACGACGGGTTGGAGTAAACGGCACTAACTAGTGCTGTGAGCGCTGATTTGAAGTGAAGAAAAATAAATAAACAAATAAATACTGTACACCAGCTGCCGCTGTTGCCGCTGTTGCTGCCGCTGCTGCTGCCGGAATAGACTGCGTCGATGCAACGGTCTGTTCAAGCTTAGGGTTAGGGGTAGCCAGCGCTCATCAGCCTCATGGCCCTAGACCAAAGCTACTGCTGCTGTACGCGACCACCGTAGCGGTACCGTTGGTGACACAAGATACCACCCCCCCCGAGCGTGGTCGCCGCTGGACTGTGTACATAGATTGTACATGTTACACCCACGACGAAGAGAATGTCAAAATCACATGACTTTTTTTTCGGAAAGACCTCGACGAGACGGTTTCACCGGCACCGCCACTCTTTCTACTGCGGAGTATAGTACCAGTAGTCGAGCTTTGAAAATCGTTCGAGGGGGGTATGGTATCTTGTGTCACCAACGGTAATCACGCGGCGGTTTGGTGTGGTATACTACAAAATCGGTTCTCATGCTAGAGGCGTCCAGAGAATATTGCAAGAGGCAGCGTTCACCGTAAAACAACACCCCCAAAGCCGTCACTCCTCCGCACTACTCACTCTTTGCGCTTGTCCGAGAGCTCGTGTTGTACAGACGTCGCCGCGTCAACCCCAGAACCATCGCCGAGTTCTTGCCCACAGCAGGAGCAAATCCACTCCACACCACCTTCGCTGTCGCTTCTCTTTCTACATGGTCGCTACAGCGAACCCTGCTGCCGGAAAGACGCATGGTCTAGGTCTACGGCCTCCCCTGAGGGCGAGTTCATCGTGCTTTCCCTGGTACGCAACACAGCACAGCGTACAAAGGCGACAGCAGTAGTACCCACAGGTGCGAGGGCGCACAGCGCAGAGTGCAGAGCGCACAGGCTAGGGGGCACGCAGATGCACAAGATCCCACACCACCAGCACAACCAGCACGGAATGAAGTTCGCTTGCTCCATACCATATGATACGGTTACGGTCGCCGCAAGAGGGCAGGCAGTCAAGCACATGAGCACATGAATGCGTATCTAAACGTACATATCTTCCCCCCGACGTGCAACTAACTCGGTTCCACATCCACATTTTCAACTCTCACATGCTCACATATGGCCGCGTGGAACATTCTTTGAAATTTATTTCGTTTGGAAACCACTTCTTGTGGCAGTTGTAAGCACCTAACACAGAAACTGCTGCAGTCCACAGGGCACCACCACGCATGCGGTAACGGCAGCAAGCGGCAGCTTGAATGAGAGAGTGGACCTACGCCCGCTTGTATAGGTGCACTTGATACTTCCGTATCCAGCGATTCATTGCGCAGAAGAAGAGCCCTCTGGGTTGGGAAGTCTTCCTCTCGCCGACCTCATCCAACGTGAGTACCCACGCATATAACATCGTGTTCTCTTTTGGCCTCCACCACAGCAGTATGCATCCGACAGACAGACGTTGTCCGTGGTCCGGGTTCCTGACGACACCCGCAACTCCTTCTCCCGTTCCCCCGCGCCCGCTCTCTCGCTTCTATGGAATGGGCGGGGCAGACTACTGCTGTGTAGCGTAGCTTGCGAATTCGCTACACGATAGCCCTCTCTCGTGGTGCCCGCTCTCTCTTCTCTCCCTCCGTCTGTGATGTCCATCTCCGCTTTCTCTCCCTCTCTTCTGTCCGCCTTTTCTACGCATGGCATCTGTATGCAGTGTAGAGCGTTCAGCTCCAAACAAACGGGCAGTCGTGTGCGGTATGGTGCACGCGCAAAGCTTTATTTCCGAACGGCGATGGCCGTGTCACCGTGTCCCACTTCCGGCTTGTCCTGCCATAGCATACAAGGCGTGGATGTTGGTTGCTGCTCGCTTCCTACATAACCGTACACAAAGGAGTCGGTCCCCTCTCTCTCGCGCGCCCCTTCCCACGGATGTCACATACATAGTTTCCATGTAGTCTAGATGCTCACGAGGACCCGATCGGCACACTGCTGTGGGGGCAATAATCCTTGATGCACATCGTAACGCCGAGCTCCCGTTGCCTGCAGAATGTGCCAAACTTAAGGATGCTATCTATAGCGTACCATGTACTACAGCAGTACCGCTGCATTCGTTCGTGCATGAACACGCGGCTCACTGACCTCCTCTCTCGAGCCCAAAAACCACACAGAGTGATGGTACCATATGTGACTCCAGCGTAGGTTTTGTTCAACACAACCGGGCGTGACGTGCAAAGCGGATGCAAACAGGCGGGGGTGCTGGGGGGGAACCCAACCTAACTTGATGTTGGTTGACCAACACATTTATTTTCAGCAGTGACGCCATACACGGCGGCGGTGTATTTCTCGGCGCGGTATGTAGGAGGTGTTTTGAAAGAAGCCGCAAGAGCACCAGAAAATGCACGAGACATACAGACAGGCAAGTCGGAAGGCATCAGGACAACCAGAAATCGTTGGTTCTCGCACTGCGCGGCAGTAGAGGCTGCTCAATACAGCAGTACATACATCTCATGAGCCTACCTCCACACGCCCTCCTTTGAAATCAAGATAAATGACACAACTCTAAATTCAAGTCGAGAGAGCCCAAACGCAGGCGCTCAAAGAAGTTTAGCATTCTTACTGCACCTAAGTACTGTTATCGGTAGAGGACACTACGAAAGAGGTGTCGTGGGTGCTGGCACGATCAAGTTTGCTTCTTGGGTGATAATGTCAAGGATTGATCGTAGAAATGGCCTACAATCTCCGCAAGTTTGACCGACACCCAGTGTTGTCTTGTGCTGCTTGTGCTCGCCACCACGAATCCCAATATCCTCAACTGCGGGTTGAAAGCAGTTGCTGATGTCACCAAATGGCTAATGCTGCGAACGACCCGCCGATAAGGGGTTTACGGTGTGCGGCGGTGAGCACAAGCAGTACAAGACACTGGGTGTCGGTCAATTTTGCAGAGATTGTATGCATAGGCCATTACTGCATATGTACGTTACGGTCCTCGGTATCACTACTACTCAAGAAGCAAACCTGAACGTGCCAGCACATACGACACCTATTCATGGTGTCCTCTACTGATAACAGCAGTACTTCGGTACAGTTAGAAACGGGAGGAAGTTTTTTTTGTTCAACATTGGATGGAGGTATGATTTTAGAGCCAGCATCAGAAAGGTTTTGAGGTCCCACTACCATTATTTCTGCTGTGGATGCGTGTGGACTTCAACACCTCGAACCGCGTCGGAACCAACATCGCTACAACTGATTGTACTTGTGGTTTGTGTGGACCTGACTGAGAGGACTCAACGAGCAGATACTGAGTTTTTCGGGGCTCAATTCCTTTGCTACCACGTTCTTAAAAGTGCGGGTGCTAACGTCTTTCATTGGCCAGCCGGTTAGCGCGGTCGTCCATGGAAATTGAAGATGCAAAAAGAAAAAAGCAGGTAAGCATGCACACGCGTACACAGTAAATCACTTGGCAGCCCTCTCGGTGTGGATAGTCAACGCCAGATTTGTGTATTTGGGACACGTGAAACTTGTCTTAGCGACTTTGGTACATAGCCCAATAACAGGACCGTGTTTGATATGCTGCGCAAATTTATTCCTTGAGCCGTTATGGCCCCGGGATCTCACGGGAACCTGCCGAACTTTTCCTTCGGTGCTTCTTTCTTCTCGTTGCCGTACAGCGGCTGTTCTTTTTGTCCTTCTCCGCCTTCTTCGCCAGCGGGAGAAGCAAGCAGAGACGATGAATGCCGCCAAGCAGCTTTCCAAGACCACGAACAAGTTCACCAACATCAACAAGCTGGCGAGGCCGACCAAGGACCTCAGCCAGCTCTCCAAGTTTAGGAATGGTGGATCGGCCGCGTACTGGGGCTACAAAGCCTTCCAGGCCCTCAGGGTAACACCAAACATTGTTGTTGTTGTTGTTGTTGTTGCAGTGGTTGTACGATAGCTTTGCCACCGTTGAAAGCGCTGAGGCCTTTCAGGCGCTAACAATATTGTTGTTGAGGTGTTAGTGGTAGCTTTGCAACCGTTGATGGTTTTTTTACCTTTCAGGCGCTCAGGGTAGCAACAGTTGTTATTGTTGTCCCGGTGGCTTTGGCTCTGCAACCGCTCCGTTCATCACGAACGAACGTATTTGTGCTGCTGCGACGGCAGAGCACACACCCCTGCGGCCGAGGTATCAGGCCACCGATACTTTCCTCCCAGGAATGAGACAACCCGGGCACAAGGAGAAGTTCCATACGTACAGGAGTTGGACCTCAGGTACAGCTCGCTTGTTCAGAACCGCTCCATTCAGTCCAGCATGGCCGTGGCATAGACACACGGGGTGACACACCGCCATCATCAAACGCAAGGCACACATCCATCCACGGTTGCAGCATGCTGCGGTTGTTGTTGCTGCCGCATTCAGCGCCCAGGGGGGGGATTTCGTGAATTGACATGGCAAGTCTCTCCATCCGATTCAATCCCCTAACGAAACATACATGCGAACGGCCGCGCTTCTTGTGCACAGCTGTGTTCCGGTGACGTCACCGCCTTGGCCGAGATCGCCGCGGAGCTCCTCGATCAAGGACTCTGCGCGGGGCTGGTCGCTAACCCCGGAATGATCTTGGAAGCCGTGGAGGCCGTCGTGAGTGCGTACGGGGGCATCCAGTCCTTCAGGAAGAACGTCAAGAACTTCGCGCAATTCTCGGTGAGAGTTGTATACAAGTAGATTGCGCGTAGATATGCATACCATACGACGTCCGTTTTTTTTCGCATGTGCGGCTTGGTCGCGTCCTAGGCTTGGTTGCGTCCTACCCCGTACGCTCTTGCTTAACTCAGATCACGCTTGTTTCTCTCTAGGCCACCCAGGGTCCGTCCACCTGGATGTTCTCGTCGAAACCTAACGCAACCACGAACGATGGCTGTGTTTTTTCTTCTATTTACGTCCATCAAGGCCAGATGTATATGCTTGACCTCAGTGCTATTGAAGCCGCAGGTTTTGATTTTCACGTGCGGCGTGCGTTTCTGTTGCCACCGCTGTGTATGCAAATACCGGCCTCCTCTGACGTTGTACAGGCGGCGCTCTCGAAACAGCTCAACGGTGACGGAAAGACCCAGACGAATGGGAGGACCATGGACTCGGCGGAACATCTCTACACCATGTTCACGGAGGCATGTATTCTTAGCAAGTAGTCGTTACATACACGTGCCACACACGTGTTTTCTTATTGTTGCGCGTCGTCGTCCACTTGGAGCCGGAAGTTTCCGAGCATCCTTCTCGGGAGAACGTGGAAAACCCGCGATTTTTTTTTTATTTCGTTTGTCACGTGAAGCGGGTCGTTGAGTTGTAACCGAATATGCCACTTCTTCGCTATGAAACCGGTTACAGATGATGGTATTAGACATTGAGTTGGACCTCCCCTCCCTCGAACGTTGAGAAAGGTGGGAGAGTTCTTGTGGCGAGGACAACACGTACGTATACCAGTAGGCATCGTACGAAGAGACCACAAACCGGAAGTAACAGTTTCACGATGTCCTGGCATGGGAGTCCAGATTTATTCCAAGGTCCTTCCAAGTTGGCGCTCATCATTTCTTCCAGTGCTTGCTCCCGACGCATCTTGAGCTGTCGCCGCGAAGAGTTGCTCGCCGAATGTGCTTTTCACTTCTCACCTCGGTTTCTCCGTACATGGTACTACTCGTTTTTCAGCGCGGCAGCGTTTTCGCGCGTCGTATTTTTCTTAAGCCCGTGGCGTACCCGCGGGTGTTGTAGGTACAAAGCGTTTTTGGTGTGTGTGTTTTTTTCCCCGTCTGATCAAGCTTCGTGGCGCCCTTGCCTCTTTTCGCTGTATGCGTGTGCGTGGCTTTACTTTGCAGTGCGACAGCGATGGTTCAGGAGGCATTTCGATCGAAGAATACGTGTACTTCTGCAGCCGGGAGGGGGTTCCCAGGAGCGTGGCCGAGACCACCTTCTTCCAGGCGGACATAGACGGAAACGGTACGGAAGAGACCGTACCCCCCCCTCAACCCTCAGGATAGATCGGATAGCGAAAACGTTTTTGAGCCACGTTTGGCAAGGCAGGACGGAACGACTGACCATCGGTGATCGGTCCTGTGGGAACAATGTTCCGTCCTGTCGAGAGGACACGTGGTCAACAGTCTACCAGCTACGGCGTGCAAAAAAACGGCCCCTACAGTAGGGCCTGAAGTTCTCGCTTCTGTGTATGCTCCGCCCGCGTAAAGTCGTGTACGTAGTTACCTTCGGTCAGGGCAGAATTTTGTTCGAGGAGGAGACGTCGGTGCTGCGGTGGGCGGATCAACAATATGATTTATTTCGAAAACTCAAGGGCCATGAGAACGTGAAACCTGCCGCTTCTGCTGCTGCTGTTGCTCTGCGCTGATCTATCTCCCCGTGCATGCTTTGGGAAACCTCTGGTTGTGCTTGTCACCTTTTTTGTAGTACAACTCTTCTACTCGACGCTGATTTATCTCCGTGTCTCTGCTTTGGGAAACCTTGGGTTGTACTTGTCATTTTTTCGTTTTGTGTTTCGTTGATAAATTTAGCGCAAGCAACCTCGTTCAAGAAATTTCTCGCGAGCTGATCTATTTATCTCCCCGTCCATAATTTGGGAAACCTTGGGTTGTACTTGCCATTTTTTTCCTTCGTAGGGCAAATATCGTTCGAGGAATGGACGGCGATGATGATGGGGAGGGTGGGTCGAGACAAGGACAGCTTCAACTGCGGCGGCAACCACGGCCTGGTCCAATACGTGGCCGTCTACAACGGAATGGCCTGCGACTTCTGCGGGACTCCAATCCAGGCGGGCTTCTTTGCCAAGGGCTGCAGGTCAGCTCACATGAAAGTTACCACACACACACACACAAAGCACACACAGCGGAAGGACAAATAACCGGAGGGAGAATAATGGTTAACAACGTCGGGTGTCGACCTGGGTTTGTTTTCCTGGTTTGCCGCCGTTAGATCCGGGCAGGCTTCAGTAATCAAACTCAACCTCTTCATTATCATTGTGCGTCACCTCCCCCCCCCCCCCGAAAACCACTTGGAGATATACCGGAAATTGAAAAAAGGGATAGGGATGATGACGTACTTGGACGGCCCCCTGAACTACACGAAAAAGCTGAAATTGCAATTTCGAGTAGGCGATCTGGACTTGCCAGAACGGAGGAAGAGGTATACCAGCCGTAGGAGAGAGGAAGAGGAGGATAGACACACATGTCCATGTGGCAAATCGGAGGAGAGTAGACCCCACATAGTTGGGGAGTGTGAGTTGTACAGGAAGGAAAGAGAGGATCTCGAGGAGGAAATGAGACAGAGAGGGTGTGACATGGACAAGTTTGGTAAATTAGACAACAGCGAAAAAACGATCGCGATAATTGGGGATAGATGGTGGGCACAAGAGGCCCTAGAGGACGGGGGATAAGATGTGCAAGGAATTTTTATGGAGTTTGTGGCAGAAACGTAAAGAGCTCCCAAATGTTGGTGGTGTCTCTAGTAGGGGTAGGAACGGTGCTCCGTCTCGAAAGGGACGCGTCGTCAATGGTCAAATGACTACGGCAAGCAACAAATGAGTACGCCCCCCCCCCCCCCTCCGCCTTGTTTCGTTCTTGCGGGCAGCCGGCCAGCCGGCCACCTGGTAACATCTCCGATGGCCGCAACCCATCCCGCCGTATGTTGTCCCCCCCCTTTTTTTGTGCCCCCCAATTGTTTTCGCCTGAAATCATCCAGGCGATGCGATTGCGACGCTTGCGCTACTTGCTCCGGGCTACCGACAACGCCAGCGCCCCCCCCGCAGCTCCCCCCCCGGGGTGGCCTCGAATCCGGATCTGCCTCTGCGCCAGGACAACCCAAGAAAAAGGTCAAGAAAAAGGTTAAGGGGGGGACAAAGGAGACGGGGGGGACGAAAAAAGTGAAGAAAAAGGTGGCGGCATCAGGAGGAGAAGCAGGGAAGACGAAGGTGAAGAAAAAAGTGGCGGCACCAGCAGGAGAAGGAGGGAAGGCGAAGGTGAAGAAAAAAGTGGCGGCACCAGCAGGAGAAGAAGGGAAGGCGAAGGTGAAGAAAAAAGTGGCGGCACCAGCAGGAGAAGCAGGGAAGACGAAGGGGACAAAAGCTAAGAAAAAGGCGACCCCAGCGGCCCGGCCTCCGGCGGAGGCACCGCCGCAGCAGCAGCCGCCGTTCCAAAGCATACCGCCCCCTCTCGTGCACGTAGGAGAAGCCCCGTTGCCGCGGGCTTTCGCGTGGGTGGAAGCGGCCGCCGTGCAGACGTCGTCCGACTCCTTCGATTGCCGCCTGCGGCACGGCCTGACCCTCTACACCGTGCCTTTCGGTCTCCCAGTTGCCTGCGACTGGTGCGGCGCGTCCGTTCCCCCCGGCTACCCGGCCGTAGGGTGCCGGGCGTGCGACGTCGACGGGTGCTTGGATTGCGCGGCGAGGAGCCTGACGCCGTCGGCAGGAGACGGGAGCGGCAGCGGCAGCGCGCTTGCGCTGACGTGCCCCGGTGGGCATGGGCTGACGATGGCGGCGGCGGTTCCCGGCTGCGCGTGCGATCTGTGCGGCTGCGGCGTCGGCGCCGGGTCGAAGGTTTTCAGCTGCAGGTAATGAGCGGGGCGTGGGTTATTGTTCGGGGATATCGTCTGTCTGTACCTGTTCTGCTGCTGCCCTGCTTAGAGCGTGTTGTCGACGTCCGATCTGCGGCGATATTTTCGGTCCAAGAGATTTGATTTTTTTGCGTTGCTTCAGACTTTCGAGAAATGTACGTACCAGTTTTCAGTCGTTGCCTGTTCACCTGTCTATCTGTGCAGACCCTTCGGCCTCTTGGCGGTTTTCCCTAGCTTGGCCTGAATCCCATGTTAGCAAGCCTTATTCTGTAGGTTGCGTTGAGAATAATGCTTGGCGTATTTGGTGGGCTAGTTATCCGTACCTCCTCCATTTTCACGCGCTCGGTGCCAAAAATGAATGCTGTGCCTGAACAGAACCCAGCCTTGCCTTCCTCCCAAAGAAGAATAATACCAATCTTGCAACGGGAAGACGCGAACACGCACGCATACACAGAAAGAGCTTTTTCTCTGTGTGACTCCGTATTGCAGGCCAGCCAGTTTGTAGTGATGGCATCACCACGATTGGTAAATTCGGCACGCGAACTGTGCGATGAATCCACAACACTTGCTCTTGCCCCGCTTCGACTGTGTAGGCTATGCAACATGGATGCTTGCGTCTCCTGCATCTGGAGAGACCACCGCCGCCGGCCGCAGCAGGCCGAGAAGCTTGGACGGGTAAACACCACCCCCGCCGCGGCGACCCCTGAACCAAGCCCATCGCCGGCGGTGCCGCTGCCGCCGCCGCCGCCGCCGCCGAGCTACGACACCATCGGTGCACCTTCACCACGCAACGATGGCCAAGCTGCCGCTGTTGCGATGCCACCGTATCACGGGATGCCGGCCGGCGTTGTGGCGGCGGTTGCAGGGCCGCCCAAGTATGGAGAATTGACGACGTCGAGTCAAGCCCGTTCACCCCCCTCATACGGCGACCTTTTTGTGAGGGGACCGGGAGGAAACGGCGGCCCTAACGCGCCAACTGATGATGATGATGATGATGATGATGATGACGATGATGATGATGATGATGATGCCTCCGACGAGGAAGTCCCCCCCTTCGCCTTTGATTCGGTGGTGAGGGTGCTTGGCGTGGACGATCCGCGGACCGACGGAAAGCTCATGACGGTGATCGGCTTTGAGCCCTGCCCCAGGGGCGGAGCGGGGATCGTCGTGCTCCAGAGGAAGCGTAAGGTTGTGAGGGTCCCCACCGCAAACGTTTTCAACGTGGTCGGTTGATTGGTTGGGCGGCGTGGTGGTCGGCTCTTGGTGGTCGACTCTTGGTTGTTGGTTGAAGTGGCCATGGTCTAAACCACGCGAGCAGGGAGAAGACGTTGTGAGAGTCCAGGCGGTCGGTTAGCAATGCGTACGACGCTCAGCGTTGCGACATAGATTATATTTCATTGTTACAAAACAACGCAACGGATTCAATTCGTCTCTTTTCCACAGGGAAAAAAGGGTTTAGGCTGTATTCTAGCAGTGAGGTCACTCAGGGAACAACTAATCTAGCCTGAATTCTACTGTTGAAAGCAGCAGTACGCAGTTGCGTTTGCATTCATTTGTTATTACCAGTTACGGGAGTCGTATGTACGTGAGATCGAGCATCAAAACAACAGGTCAATACCACTATTCCAACGTAGCAACGACCATCATCGCTCAACACCACGTTTGTTGGATAGTTGGTGATGACGCGATACTACACAAAAGGGTGCGTTGTCATAGCTCGGCGTTTTTCTGCAGCAGTAGTACTGGTCGTAGGATAGTTTAAGAATATAGTTGGCACTGTAATGGAATGAATGTGTTCGGATACGGCCGGTCGGGGGAATGAAGTGGGGGGGAATACTGCTAAATACACAACGTTGGGCAAACAGGGAGAAGACTTTGTGAGAGTCCAGGCGGTCGGTTAGCAGTGCGTACGACGCTCAGCGTTGCGGCAGTAGATTTTTTTGTTATTTTACGAAAACGCAACGGATTCAGGTCGTCTCTTTCCACAGGGAAAAAAGGGTTAAGGCTTGATTCTTGAGAGGTTAGTTCCACTCATGGAGAAAATAATCTATAGCCTAAATTCTACTATAGGTGCAGCAAAACGTAGTAGTTAGTTACGTTTGGGGGGGGGGGGGGGGGGGGGGGA
>FN648619.1:614528-633406 GCA_000310025.1 Ectocarpus siliculosus | reverse complement strand
GGATCATGAACGGTCCATGGATGGGTCATGGCCGGTCCATGGACGAAAACACAGAAATGTCAAGACCCAGCGTTATTCCGTCCGAATCAACCTCGGTTTTCAGATCTGAGCGTGTGCACCTGTCGCGGCTGCATAATCTCCTCTACCGTTGGTGATAAAGTCCAAGACGGGAATCCGCAACGCACTGGTCTCCCTTGAGCACCCGCCGCGTCGATTATTTTGTTTCAACAGCAGCAGAGGCAAGGATTACGAGCCGATCTCCATTCATTCGCTATTTTTGAACAGCAGGCAACGAATAAAATTTCATTTATTTTCATGCCCCCGTGTCGCTGCTTCCCCTCCACGGCAGGCCACACTTGCTCGAGAACCGCGAAGCGGCATCTAGCCATGAAGGCAAAACAATCCAGCCGCTTGCTGGGCATCCTCAGTGCAGCGGCCGCCCTTTCCTCCGCCTTCGTCGCCGCCTCCACCTCCAGCTGCTATGAGGGTGGTTACGGAAACGGGTACTGCGAGCAGGACAACAACAACGCAGAATGCGGTATGTCTGCATGCACCTCCGGCTCTTTTCAGAAGAAGTGCCGAAAGACAACCGAAGTAGCCGAACGATAACTTATGATATCAATCTTGTCGGATAATGTCTGATGGGCAAATGGCTCGGATGGTAATTTTTCATGCTGTGACACGCTGCGACCCGAGCACGCCCATCGACACATTTTTTTGTTGTTTCGGACTTCGCGATGTGAAGCGAACAAGGGGGTGTCCAGGCCCTCGGCACACTGCAGGCGGGCTGATAGCGTGTGTATGTGTAGCACCGATCGCCCAGGCCAAACAGCACGTCTTACGACCCCCCTGGTAAAATGCTACCTTGGCGTTAGGATTAGTAACTTAGAAATAGGGTTAGGGCTAACATTTTCGACCCCTCCAAGTGACGACCGCCACCGTACATTATGTTTTGGGTATTTTGTGGGGTTGATCGAGCCTGGAGACGGAAGCATTGACGTCAAGACATCATCGACTCACTCCTCTTCAGCAACCCTCAAAGCTACTCCCTCGTGGCTGCGCTAGCCTTGGCGAGGATGTCAAGCTTGGGGGTAGGGGTTGGGTTGGGGGTCAGGGATAGGGTCACCTCCCTGATGGACTAATGATTTTATCCTCACGAAGGCAGTCCCGTGGGTATTTGCATGGTTACGTCCAGCTGCTGCGACCCCCTACCCTCGTTGCCTTGGGTGTGGATTGTGGCGGTTCGGGCTGACGTCGTTCCGAACCTGGGGTCGATAATTTCATTTCCTGCTGCCCCTTCGCGCCGTTGTCGTCACCCCCCGGCCCCCGCTTCCCTAGGCTACGACGGCGGAGACTGCTGTGAATGCACGTGCCAGGTACGATTTTTTATGGGCCGTATATGGGTTTCGAGAGCATAGTGCGGTTAGTTGGGTGTCTCCCTTCGCCCTCTATTCCTACCTTCCTCCGACTTGCCGATGAACTCGCGGTGGGACGATTTTAAATTTCGCGCACGCATGCGGGGGATCACAATTTGGCATGACCGTATGTTTGGATCTCTCTCTCTCTCCCTCTCTCTCTCTCTATATATATATATCTTCCTTTCCCTCCTCGCCGCATTCTGGCTGAAAACTTGCTCCCGCCTCTCTCTCTCTCTCGCTGCACCTGCAACACACCAGATGCATTCCGACGACGACCACACGTGGGGCTGTGAGGTTTTCGCCTGCGTCGACCCCGACGCCGCGTGTGTCGACGACGACGACATCGCTGCCGCGATGGTGGAGAACTGTCCCTACGTCACGGGGATCGGTGACGGGTACTGTGACTATGGGAACAACATCGAGGAGTGCGGTATGTGGGCCCAGGGAGTTGGTTTTTAGCGTATGACTACGTTTCTTTCGTTCCGACGGGGGGGCGTACTGCGTAATACTTTCCCGGGTATCCCAAAATAAACGGCGTTGCAATTCGAATTGTTTCACGAAAACTCGGGTTGATTGTTGACTACGCCTTCGTCTACGCCTTCGTCTACGCCTTCGTCTACGCCTTCGTTTACGCCTTGAATAAACCTGCCCTTGTTTGATGGGATGCGGGAGATAAGGTTACAGAGAGCATGCGGCGAATTTTGAGAGGTTTGTTGATGCTCGATGTCGTCGACGAAAAACAAGCCCCCGAAGGAGTTCCTCGAGACGTTAGTTCTGAGAAATTCTGGGTCAATATGCAGCGTAGACCGCCCTCCTCGTTCACCACTGGCAAGAGCTTGGTTGACATGCGCGTACCGAACTCAACCCCACCCCGGCCGCCGCAAGGTCAGGTGTAACCTGGTCACCGACGCCCAGGGTAGATCTTCAGGATAACCTTCCTCTGTTACGGCCGTATATCACTCCCGGACGACCATCATCAGCCGCGTCCATGCACAACAAAACCAGCGTTGTCGAGCCTCAGTGAGCAGATGGCGTTGAGGAGTCTCACCCCAACTCGTCTCACCTTGTCGGCCCTGCTGTGTCTTCAATGTCTTTCGTTTCTGTTCAGGCTTCGACGGAGGCGACTGCTGCGAGTGCACATGCGTGGTGAGCAGTCTTCGTGAATGGCGTGCATATCTCTCCGTTTTTCTCCCTCTCCTCCTCCTCCTCTTTGGCAGATGCCGCTGCCCTCGCCCTTCCTCCGTACCCCCACCGCCGTTGTGGACCTAGCCCGTTTATATCCATCTCTCAGTCCCACCCCATCTTGTCTTTTGCACCCCGTGGTTCTGACGAATGCGTGCATCCACTGTTTCTCCGCGCGCTTCTTTGAATCCAGAGCGTGTACGACGACGACTATTCTTGCTCAAGCACCGACTCCGGATTTGCTTGCGTCGACCCGACTGCCCCCTGTGTGGACGACGATGACATCACCATCGAACAAGCGCTTAATTGCTTTCCTCGAGAGTTTGGGGACGGCTGGTGTGATCAGGAGAACAACAACGAGATCTGCGGTAAGTTATTTTTTCGTCCACGTATGGCTGGACTATTTCGAGCAGTTTCTCACGCCGAGATTTTGCAAGCACGTCTACGTTGTATGCACAATCGCGTTAGAAGAATCTACGGACGCTTGATGTGGTGGGTGGTATTGGCCTGTTTGTATTCTCTGTCTGTCTGTCTGTCTGTCTGTCTGTCTGTCTGTCTGTCTGTCTGTCTCTGTGTCTGTCTGTCTGTCTGTCTTTCTCTGTGTCTGTCTGTGCCTCTCTCTCTCTCTCTCTCTCTCTCTCGTTGCCCTTTTCTCTTTAACCTTTGCACGCCTGCAGAACAAATTACATGCCTTCAGTATTCGCGTCATGTTTCAAACCGCGTAGTCGCTCGATAGGCATCAACTGCGGTTCGGCGATCCTGTAAGACTTTCCGCACTCCCTTCGCCTGTGCCTACAACATGCGTCCATTATAGTTGGACCAATATGCACGTTAAGAGGTGCTGGGCCGAGACACGGCACGGATTGTAGCGTGAAATCATCAACCCTGTTCAGTACCCAGTCGTTTCGGATATGTGCACAGCTAATGTTGCCCTGTTCGTTTCGTGATGCTTGCCGCGCCGCCTTGCCCCAGGCTACGACGGCGGCGATTGCTGCGAGTGCACGTGTGTGGTAAGCAAATCGGGAGGCACGCGAGGCTTCTAGACACAGTGCATGATTCCGGATACAGCAGTAGCTATCCCCATCTCTCCCTGCGCTAATTGCCCGATTCTCGTCTGCAGAATGTTTTGACCCACGAAATCTCGTGCGTTTCTGTCTTCGCACCTTGTCAGGTGAAGCACAGGAATAGCACGGATTTTCGCGGGGTCACGAGAAAAGCGACCGTATTCACGGATTGTGTTGCTGCTCTATATGTTGTGTTGACGTTAGCATCGGCTCTGGGCGCATTGTCCTCGGAGTCCAGGTATTGTAGATGAACCCTCATGATTGCCGCTCTGGATACGCACGTTCCTTCTTGCCTATTGCTCAGCACGCTCATGGAACCGGCAGACTACTGGCCCACGATAGTCCTGCTTGGCTTCCCTCTTGTTGCCTTGATCTCCCTGCCCCCCCCCCTCCAGCCCGCCTCCTTCAATGCTGAACTACATTGTGCTCTGCTGTTGCTGCTCGTGCGTGTTCCAGAACGCTTGGGATGACGACTACTCTTGCGCGGCAAACAGCGCGTGCATCGACCCCTCGGCGCCGTGTGTTGACGACGACGACGTTACTGTCGACATGGTCGAGAACTGCGGGTGCGTCGACGCTATTGTGTTTCGAACCTTTTGGATCTGTTGCACGTGTCCTTGCTGGTGCAGCCCAATATTTGGTTCCGAGCGTTTCCCGTATACTGTGACGTGTAGGCGCACAAACGGCACCACAGCCAGGGGGAATTTACGCTACGACCAATAGGATAACTAAACCGACCTGGAAATGTCTCGCCGAGAGCTCGTGCTTCCGTTGGCCGTTCGGCGGGTCTCACGATTTCTCACGTACGTACGGACCAATCGAACGGAGGTGTGCGATGACCCGCGAGTCGCCCTGAAATTTCGCGACATTCCTCATTATTTCCCCGCCAGTTACGTACCAGAATCGCGTGATGATTTGCCATCCTGTCGATTGGTCCCTGTAGTCGATACCGCCAATAGCGTCGTCGTCGTGCGTTTTGGGTGGCCTCATGGTGGTGTTTCGCGTGCACCGCCACTGCCTTATCCTTACGTCTTCGTGCCGGGTCTGCCGTGGACCCCCGGCTCTTCCCTGCCTTGACAAAAACACGCTCGCTCGCCCTTTGATTCCACTAACCCGTACCCAGGTACGTGGGTTCTGTGGGCAATGGATGGTGTGACGAGGAGAACAACAACGAAGGCTGTGGTGAGCTTGCGATTGGGGTATGCACTTGGGGCGGAAACCCACGCGGCTGGCTGCCCGTCCACATGCCGGCATATTAGAGAGCATGCCTAGTTGCTTGTCCTAGGTTGGACTCTATTCTGGTGTCATTCCGCCGTGTGTTTTAGTACTTCCGTTCTCCTGTGAACCTTTTTCTCCCCCCTTTCCGTTCCTCCTGCCCCGCCTTTGTTCCCCAGGCTACGACGGCGGCGACTGCTGCGAGTGCACTTGCCAGGTAAGGAACCTCTGACTCACCCATGGCCCACAGGAGGGTCAGGTTGTCGTGTCCTCTCTGCAAATCTCTTCGTCCCCACTGCCCCGACCGCAATAGGCTCTCTGAGTTCGCCACAAGGGGTTACTTGCCGTTGCTGCCAACGATTTTTGCTTGTGAGGTGCGCATGCGAACGAAGGGCGATTCGAATCCGTAGTTTCCCAAAGCGGCTCTGGTGGCGTGTTGTCCCAAAGCGGCTCGGGTGGCGTGTTTTCTTGGGTACGTTTCCCCAAGCGGCTCTGGTGGCGTGTTTTCCCAAAGCGGCTGGAGTGGCGTGTTTTCTTGGGTACGTGTCTTCCTTCTCTGTTCTCGGTCCCCGTGGTCTTGTCACTTTGCTGAGGTGTGGGTCTTCTCCCTTCTCTTGATTCTCTCACTTTCTGCCCTGGGATGGTCGCAGCCGTTGTCTTGACGCCCGTCTTCACACCACACATTGCCCTAGCCGCTGCTGGATCCCTCCCAGATGATGACCTATTCATCCGTTTCGTGGTGATATTGTTTCGCCCACGAATGTAACGCTTGTCGTCGATTCGTCGCCCCCCCCCAGGCGGGAAGTGATATTCGTAGGATGGATAGGCTAGGGGGAGTATTTTTGGAGCAACCTTTGGAAAAGGAGGAAGGGACGATTGGCCATCGGTGATCGGTACTGCGGGGGCAATGCTAGAAGACGGGTGGTCAACAACCTAACCGCTTAGTCACGCGAAACATGAGTACCGTAAGGATGCGAGAGAACGGATGGAGGTGTCAGCGTTTTGCAGAGCTTGGTTGCTCCACAGCCAGGAGGGTGCGAACACCAACCGATACCTCTCAGGAAAGCCCTCGACGAGATGCTCCCAACACCACCTGTTCGGCAGTGGTACCCTCCTGGTTGTGAAAAACCACTCTATGATAAACCGTCACACCCCCGTGTGTTCTCTCGAACCCCCCTCCCCCCCCCCCCCCTAGCCTCTGGACACAGACGACGGGACTGACGACTACTTCCAGAACGGCTGCGGCAACGGCTTCGCCTGCATCGACCCCAACGCTCCCTGTGTCAACGACGACGACATCACCCTCGACATTGTCGAGAACTGCGACAGCGTCGCTGTGGGCAACGGCTTCTGTGACATGGACAACAACAACGAAGCTTGCGGTACGTGGCGTCTTCGTCATCGCTGGTAGACAGGAGTACCGCAACTTGGCGACGTTGTTAGCCCTTGCTACCCGCACGGAACCAAGCTCATTGGCGCGGGGGAGGAGTATGTGGTGGAAGGGGAGCAAGTCGACGGGTTGCATATGTACTGCGACCTTGATCTCCTCTCGTGGCCTCGGCCATACCGACGCTTACGGTTGTGCTCCGTTTGTTGATTTTTTGCCGAGAAGGAGCAAAAAGAACGGTGCGCAAGGTAGGGATAAAATGGCGCAGTCCGAACTCAACCGTCGGCATGCAGGCTGTGCGTCGAACACTCTTCTTGCTGTCGAAATAACAGAGAGGTTGTGCTCTTCTGTGCTGCGTACTTTCACTTTTCTCCACCGCCGCATGTTTTGCACGTGCTCCCCCCCTGAACTTCCCCAGCTTATGACGGTGGCGACTGCTGCGAGTGCACGTGCGAGGTAAGCGCGTTGATTGTTGCCCGCTTTTACACATTCTAAGCGAAACTCTGAAAGAGCATGGACCTCGTATGGGTTATAGCATTGGTGTAATTGCCCGTGGGCTATCTTGCTCGGTACGGTCCCTTGCTAAAGTCTCTTGAAAATGCTATAAGTTTTGTCCCTGTCCTCAATCCGTCCCAGTGTAGCGCGCAGGGGTGCAATGGGCTATGAGATCAATGTGACGATCACTCCACGCTTCTTGCCGCCCGCTATGTTTGCTCTATCTCTTACAACTCGCTCCGGGGCGTGTTGGGTGTGCCGCGAAATCACGTGCCTTTCAGGACCAGCCGAACCAGGAGTGCGGCAGGTGGAGTGGGTTCGCCTGCATCGACCCTGAAGCACCCTGCGTCGATGAAGACTCCTTCACCGTGGACATGGTCGAGAGCTGCAAGTACCCGGGTAGCTTTGGCAACGGCTGGTGCGACGAAGACAACAACATCGAGGAGTGCGGTAAGTCTTGCAGTTCTAGCTTCTTCACCCACCACCCGTTGGAGCAGGAGCATCAGTAGCCAGCAGAACGAATTGGCAGCGACACTCTTCTGCGGTAGTGATGAAGCAAACGCTGTTCTTTCTTTGCCGATGACCCCCGAACGGGCGTCCGGTGGCCCCTCTTTGCTTGATGAAGACGCAACAAACCGTCCCCGTCTCTCAGCATGTCTCTCGACATCCATCGAACGATGAGCCGGCAATCATTTCCGTCGTTGATGCAGCAAATCGCGTTTCTTTCAAGCCCCGTTGCAAGTGCGGTGGACCTGTCCCCTGATACAAGAGATCTAGCACTGGGAGTTCCAAAATGCGTTCGCCTTGCTAACTTCCCACCCTATGTCTGTTTCCTGCTCCAGTGACCCCAAGACGAAGCCTAGCGCTACTGCTGAAGAAACACCAAACTTCTCTCGCAGATCTAACTATGCTTCTCTCTTTGTTCAAGCCAACTGTTATTCTATCAGGTTGCGCCGGAGGCAGTGTGCGAACGGCTTATCGTTGAATGGATGTCGCCAAATACATTACCTGTCCTCTCTCCCGATTATGTTGGTTGTTTTCCTGTCGAGCTCAGCCTGATTCAACATATTTCCCGAGGGATCCGGCTCATCCGCCACTTTCTGTTCACCCCCCTTACCCCCTACATTCCCCTCTCGCCGTTTCCCCGCCCTTTTTTATTTCAGCGTACGATGGCGGCGACTGCTGCGAGTGCACCTGCGAGGTACGCGGACCCTAGTTGTTTTCCCTCTCCATCCTAGCTGTATTTATTGTCGACAGTTTTTGCCCGCCTTCGAAGCCACACGTCTCTACCGCTTGTTTCTACGATTTCGGGCGTGCACGAGGCGCAGTTCACGGCACGTTCCGCATGCAAGGGTTTGTTCTGCTGTAGCGTGGCTTTGCTAGGTTAGTTGTCTCCCTCCCCTCTCCCTCCCCTCCCCCCTTGCTGAGCTACTGCCGCAAAGGATTTTTTTTTTATGAGGGGGAGAGAGAGAGGGAACCCCTTGCTGAGCTAGTGCAGCGTTTGATTTTTTCGTGTTTGTTTCCCGTGCGCGCGCTGACCTACCAGAGCCTAGAGGACGACGATTACGCTTGCCGCTCGAACTTCGCCTGCATCGACCCGAGCGCTCCCTGTGTGGACGACGACAGCGTTACGGTGGACATGCTCGAGAACTGCGACTGGGCGCCAGGCATCGGCGACGGTTACTGCAGCGAAGAGAACAACACGCCAGAATGCGGTACACATACGTTCTACAGTCGTAGGCCCGATACACCGTACCGCGGTCCCGAGTCGTGCGGGTCCGATACACCGCGGTAAACATCGCTTGTCACGGGACTTGGCTACCATACTGTAAGCTATATATTCCCCAACACCCAATAGTGCGGTGTCACGATAATTCCGCGGTGATATTTGCTTGTCACTTCACTGCGGTATATCGCGACCACCATTGCACTTCGGTCTTCTTGGCCCGAGAATTTTCGTTTTCCCGTGCTGTAAAGTGAGTACATGCGACTCTTCTTGGAAAGGTGGAGCAGGGCAGGGATGCCTTCGAGATGGTGCTGCAGCCGACGGTAGACATCTCCGGAGACCCGGAATCAGCTGCTTCTTATGCAGTGGTACTCAACTCTTTTTCGATGCCGACCTTCAGCACAAAGGCCGAAGCTTTACTCTTTACGTGCTCAGTCTTGAGAGCTCTTGGGGCAAGACCACAAGAACAAGGGTGCAACTGTTTATGTACCGTACGAGGCGGAGAGATGACACCCCCCGCCTAGACCGACTTTCAACGCTCTATTGCTCCACAACCAAGAGGGTGAGAAAAGAGCCCAATATGTCTACGGAAAGCCCTCGAGGAGATGTTTCCGAAACCAATATTGTTGGTGTTGGCACTAGCTTGTTTGTGGAGCAATCGAGCTTTGGATATTGGTCTAGGGGGGGGGTGCCATCTCTCCGCCTCTTACGGTATTACGGTGTCGTTTTTGGCGGGGAATCCTTCACCGTTGCCGCGCTCACACGCACTTTTCTGCCGGTCGTCGCGGCATGCTGCCCAGGCCGCCGGAAACGCCGCGTAGTGTTTGATGACTCTATCCCACACGAAAACAACTAACCCCTCCCCTGTTGCCCCTCTCTCTCTCTCTGCCCGTCCACGTTCCTTTCCTCGAATTGCCGCAGCCTACGACGGCGGGGACTGCTGCTCTTGCACCTGTCAGGTGCGGACCACCCACGAGCGGTAGATTCTCTGTTCCGTAGTAGTGAGGAGCCCTCGTTCGTAGACGCGGCTTGATTTCGCTGCTCCCGTTTTCTTCGCCCGAAAAGTTCCGACCGAACTCTCGGAGAGTGCCCCCCTCCATCGAAGCAGCCATGTTTCCCTTCCCCCCCCAAGGGCTGATGCGGTATCACATCCACCCTTGAGTCTGAGTCAACACCGGGTCTGCAGAGTGGGTGCTGAACGAAGATAGTTGCTTGCAGCCGAACCGAGCTTGTTGGGATCGGAGGCATTTTCTGGGTAGGTGTGTGTCTCCCCCGCCCCCTACCTCGCTGCTCCTCCCTCCTCACGCTCTGAATATGGATACCTCCCGCCGTATTCGCCTCCCGTACGTACCAGAGCCCGCTTGACGATGACTACGCTTGCTACAGCTTCGCCTGCATCGATCCGGACGCAGCCTGCGTTAACGACGACGACATCACCGTCGACATGTTCGAGAACTGCGGCTACGTGTTGGGCATAGGAAACGGATACTGCGATGAAAACAACAACACCGAGGAGTGCGGTAGGTTTCCCTTTCCTGTCCAAAATACTGTTGTATTCTTATCCCTTACCCAGATCATTCAATGTAAGTATTGGATTTGGTTGGGTGAGGCCTCCTGCGCCTGTCAGGAGGGCCTCGCCACAAGTAACCCTTTGGGCTGGGTGTACCCAGGCCCAAAGTGTTTGAATGATCAGCAAGTTCATGAATATAGTAAGCATTGTGTAGGGCGGGTGGGATGGTCTCAAATATACCCCTTCTTCTCTGCTCCGGCGTATTTCGGGAGAGAAAAGGGGGACTGAACTAGGTGGGATCATTTTCCAACATCCTTTCTGGAATATCTGACTCTTCTCGATTTCGTTCCGAAATCTAGATGCGTCTCAAATCCGAGATTACTGTTGTATTCTTATCCCTTACCCAGATCATTCAATGTAAGTATTGGATTTGGTTGGGTGAGGCCTCCTGCGCCGGTCTGTGGTCCCGCCCATTACTTTCTTGTTAATTTTCCGATCTGTCACATCTTATTTATTGACCACTCACGCCTCTAAGCTAGGTCTCGCCCACCCAAACTTTCTTATTTTTCGCGGCGAGCACACGCAGAGAAATCGCATGTGAAGTCAGCCGACAACGGCAACACGTTTGAGTCTGCGTACAGCTCGCTCCGGATCCTCTTGGAACCCGTTGCCCCCACACTAGTAGTGGCGCCAACATATCGCTTCGCTACACTCTCCGTACGCCACCCGGCAATTTTCATGATAGCGTCCATCGCCGTTCCGTCAAGCGACTGCGCTACCGAACCTCCAACGCGGAACGAATGCATAGTGTAGCGGTGCGGCAGTCCCGCCGCTCGCAGATGCCCTTGTAGGGCAGCCGTCATCTGAACCGCCGTAAGCGGAGCACAGCCCCGAGTTCCATCCAGCAGAACGATAGGAAACAGATGTCCTTGGGACAAATCCCAGCCAATACCCTCCGCCGCACTGATGTAGGCCGTAACATTGCTTACAGCACAAATAGACGGGCAAGCGACGTCCGGACGCACGACCACGGCATCAACGGAGTCGCGGAGGGTCTTGCCGAATTGGAAGTTGAAAATCAGACCCTGCCCCGCGGGCAACCGCAGAACTTGCGATCCCATAGTGAAGGAGAGATCATGGCCTCGCCGCATGGAGGCGAACGCCAGCGAAAACAAAGCGACGTCCCTGGTGAGCTCAATACGTTCCGCCAAAGAGGACGCAGTCTGCGCGCGAGAGCGCATGTCCCTCAACAGATCGATGAGGACGTGCGGTAACATAGCCTCTGCCTGGTTGACAGCGACACCCACACGTTTTTGTTCCTCCCCCGTGAAGACGAGGTAGGAGTCGACGAGAGGACTACAACAGGAGTTGCCCGAGCGCGTGGCAGGGTCCCAGCTGCTGTCTTTTCCCAACTGTTCTTGCATCGCCATCTTCAGCTTGGACACGATCCCTTTCTGCATGGACGCGGCAGCATACCGCTTAGCACATGGCGAGTTTGGAAGGCAATCGCGGCCGTGAGTCGTACCGACACCAGGGCATGCCCTGTCGTGCACCCACTTGGTACCACTACCTTGTGTGTCCAAGAAGCAGAGATAGTCAAACACGTCTCGGTCCGACGCCTGCTTCCAACCCCGACGTTGTTGAGTCGCCGAAAGTATGAAAGCGTCGAACCCGTCCGCTACGGCGCACTTACGCTGTTGAGCACGACGGTTAGACGCGGCCGAGAGGACCTGATCACCCCGAGCGCGCAGCGCGTCGAAATCGATCAACACCCGAGCCGCTTGGGGGTCACGCGGTACCGGACGCCCGCGGGCAGGCTGAACACCGCAGGACCAACAATAGCTTTGTTAATGTCCCCACGTTTGTCCGTCTGGCACGACGAACACGCGACAAACTGGACACAGCCGCCCGGAGGCAGGGTGGGGACCTGTGAGACGAAGCACAAGCCATCCACAAGCCAAAGGGAGGGAACTGGGCAAGATGGACGAGAGTCGCATGCTGCATTACAAGGTACCGGTGTCAATCAAAGAGATTTTTTTTTTTTTTTTTTTTTTTTTTTTTTGAAGAGCGGCGGCCACCTAAGAACAAGAACCAAAATCAACCTCGTAAGCTACCATGGACCACCTCGGGTACTTCCACTCTTTCAGGGACCCATCTGGGCAGGGCCACTGGAAATATCCCCCCGCATTAGGCGGGGAAATCAGCAAAGACCGTACTGCCGCCTGCTGCACTCGAGGGAACCAGTAAGACCTAAAACCCGGTACAACAATAACCGCATGCGCGTGGCACTCCGCAAGGTGTTGCACTACGTGGCCCGCCATCACCGGCGGCGGGAAACAATAACCGAATGCTCGATCCAGAAAACCTGGGCGCAACGACACGTCTTGGGCGAAAACATCTACACCCGATGAACCCTCGCAATCATAGCGCGAGAAAAACGGCAGAACAACGTCCGACTCCGGGATACGTTGAGCCGAAGCGTCGGAGGCCATGAGGTCGATAGTAAACGGCCCCATGTCTGCCCAGAGAGCCTGAAAGGCCGCCGGGTTGAGCCTGATGATGCCCTCACGCGAAGGGCGAGAGATATCATCAGCGACGACATTGGCAGCCGACGGGACCCATTTGAGGGACAGCATAAACTCATACTCGACTTGTAGCTCGAACAAACGAACAAGAAGTGCGTGCGTTTCTGGGTCGCGCGCTCGCCCCCTGTTGAAAGATCCACACACCGCGGTGTTGTCGACGTCGATGAGCACGTGCGCCCGCTGCAAGGAAGCCGGAAAGCGCGCACAGAATAGGCGCAACAAGTGGTACAACGCAAACATCTCTTTCTTGTTAATATGTTTGTGTAGCCAATCGTCGGGGAACACGCCACCTGCGCGGTATTGAGCTCCCTTAATGTTAATAGCACCACCCCAGCCAAGGGAAGACGCGTCTGATGATCCGTCGATTTTGACGATGAGGTGGCTCGCTCGCTGCCACGGCCCTTCGTGTGAAGAAGCCGTCAGCGACAGCCACTTCTGGAATTCTTGCCGTAGATCCGCGTAAGCATCACGTGTCAGATCGATCTGACGCTGGTTGGTTTTGTCCATCGCGGAAAGGACGGCAAACATGGCATGCGTCCAAAGCGACGCCGGCCGAATCGCCACCGTCATGCTCATGCACTTACCCGCAACGCGCTGCAGCGTCCGGTAGGACACTCCCCCATCGGCCAGAGCTGTCTGCAGTAAGCCATGCAGCTTGTCCAGCTTCTCTTGCGGGATCCGGAATGTCATCGTCTCCGAATCGCAGATGATGCCGAGGTATTGTAGAGCTTTGACGGGTCGAAGCTCGCACTTCTTGAGTGACAGGAACTGTCCGCAGAAGAGCGAAGTCAGCATGGCGACGTGAGTCGCTTCCCCGGCTGCCAACCACTGATCCCGCGCCGGCCGACCATATGTGGCCAGAAAGTTGCTCCGCCAAGAATCATCGAGGTATGCGAGAGAAGGGGCGCCTTTGGAACGCTGAAAGGCCGCCTTCGCTTCGCTGAGAGTATGGTAGACGTACGGGCTGAGGCTAAATCCGAACGGGAGGACGCACCAGCAGTAGTCGACGCCCTTGTAGGATTCGGCGCGCTGGCAGCCGCTGGGGCCGCGGCAGCCGCCGCCGGGGCAGCAGCCGCTGAGGAAGAAGGCGCCGCCGCTGAGGAAGCCGTTGTAGGAGAAGCAGCCGCCGAAGCCGCCGCCGTGGCGCGCCGCGTGTTGCGAGGCGGCATGTTACGACTCTCGAATATATCCCTTCTCCTCTATAGCTCCGGCGTATTTCGGGAGAGAAAAGGGGGACTGAACTAGGTGGGGTCATTTTCCAACATCCTTTCTGGAATATCTGACTCTTCTCGATTTCGTTCCGAAATCTAGATGCGTCTCAAATCCGAGATTACCACGTGATACTCTGGTTCTATTGTCCCAGAGGTCCTAGCAAGGCTTTCCATCGCATCGCAAACGCGCACACATCATGCAGAATGGCGTACGCCTTGCCCTCGACGGAGAAACCACGTACATGTACCTCGACGTTTATCCCTCTCCTATTGCTCCCACTCGTGTGCCCCAGATTCCAGGGCGTGAGGGTGGTGACAAAATATAATGGTGTACAGTGGATTCTAGGGGTTTCGCCGAAAATTCTCCTTGTTAGCGGTGTCTTCGGCCTCTGAACATAACACCCTCCACTAAAAGAGACACGTCGGAACGGTCTCTCAGCCGACAGGCTAATCGGACGGTGTTTATTACCCTCTCGTCCTCCACGCAATAATAGCTGCAGAATCGTTGCAAGCCAGAAACATTAGCGTGAAAGACGCTCTGACATTAAAGGACGAACCGGGACGAACCGCTAACCTGCCCTCGTTGAAATTGGTCCGATGGCTCGTAACGTCGTCATCTCAGGCGTGGCCCTAACCACTGACGCGTGTTGCCCCTTCGTTTGTCGCTCGTGTCGACGTCGTCGTTGTCGTTTTCCTTCCCGCCCCGATTCGCCAGGCTACGATGGCGGCGACTGCTGCGAGTGCACGTGCGAGGTGAGGACAGTGACTCACCACGGCACGTGGGCCCTCTAAGGGCAAAAATCTTTTCCTATTTTTTTCCTCGACAGTTCCCTCTGGACCCTTCCCCCTGAACCTGAGTGCAAGGTGAACAAGCGTGACTCCCGAAACACTACAGCACTTGGGGCGCTCGAACGGGCAAGGGTCAATTTATTTTGTCTTCTCGATAGGTCTTTCTGCTCTGCCTCCTCCCGCTGGATCTTCCCCGTACCGTCAATATCGTCCATTTGGGGACACGTTGCGGTGGTAATTTGCTGCGAACTGCATATGCCAGGCGCAACACACTTGGGGTCCCTTTCGATAAGCTCATCTCCTCTGCCTTTCTGCAGTCTATATTTCTAGTGTTGTCGACTCAAATGGCTGCCCTTTGGAACCTGCGGGGTGTGTAGGCTCGAAGGCTTCAACCGACGACGTCGGGTCGAAGCTGTACTGAAACTAAACAGCCCCTCCGATGCTTCAACTTTTCGACTTGTTACCCCCACGTCCACTCCACGTAAGTCCCCAAGAGTTGGCGCTAAAAGCGGCCGGTCCCTCATTTTCCACACCATTTCTGCTTGCGTGTACTCCTCCGCCTGTCACAAGGGAGACGACGACGACTACAAGTGCATGCAGTTTTCTTGCATCGACCCCAACGCGCCCTGCGTAAACGATGACGACATCACAGTGGACATGTTCGACAACTGCGGCTACGTCTCGGGGATAGGCGACGGGTGGTGCGACAGCAACAACAACAAGGAAGCATGCGGTGAGTCACACGAACAACCGGAATATGTCATGGCTCATTCATGGCGTGGCAAAGAGAAAACCTTTTCTCCCTCCAACTCAGTGATGGAAGAATGCACCTCTCGAGATAGCGCTCGTCGTTGCTGCAACAAGACATGGTCACGTGTTGCGGTCTCCCTGGCTCGGGGTCAAACTCACCCGTGATATTTTTCAGCACTGTCACCGTCTGCCCTTCCTCAGGCTACGACGGCGGCGACTGCTGTTCGTGCACGTGCGAGAGCGTCTGGGACGACGACTACACCTGCGGCGAGGACGCCTTCTTCGACTGCAAAGACCCGAGCGCGGCGTGCTTCGGCGAAGAAACCGCTATGGGCAACGGTGATGACTCCACCGGCAGATCGTCCGATCCCGACACAGAGTACGAGTTCGTTCCCTGGGAACAGACGGAGCCGCTTCCAACGGTCGACGACGCTGTGGAGGTGGGTACCAAGACCGAGGTAAGCGTGTCGGCCACCGCCCACGACGTGCGCGCCGGCAGAAGCAGCGGCGAGGTCGGGTGCGGAGAGGCCGGCGGCAACGGCTGTGCGGCGAACAACGCCCGGGACGGTATCAGCACCGAGATCGAGTCGAGGTGGTCGTGCGCCGCCAAGCTCCTGGATGACGAAGGGCCGTGCCAGATCGAGTTCTCCTTCGCCGAGCCCCAGAACATCGTGGACATCCAGGTTGCCTTCTGGAAGGGCAACGAGCGAGTCCGAACGCTGGAGGTGAGCGTGACACCGAAACGTTTCGGAGCCCCGGTTGCGACCAATCAACAAGCCGTTGTGGTTATTCTTCAGCCTCCACACAGCGCTCTACCACTGTGAGGACTGAGTTTCTCGTGGTGAAAAGCGCGAAATGTTGACCGCGCCTAGCCTTTGAGTGGTGATAATACACAATCACGGCGGGCTGTGAATCTACGGGGTAGTGGAATATGGTGCCGATGCTTTCCGGTTCGCATCCTGAGCGACTTCCTTCGGCGTTGCCCCCATGGGCTCTTCAAGCAAGTGCTTTCATCACATGAATACAACCTTCGTCCGACAGGTGTACGTCAACGGCGAGCTGACCCACACGCACGAGTCCTACGCCGATTCCACCTTCAACACGCTGGGCGTGACTGCCAACGAGGCCAACACCGTGATGCTCGAGTCGGTCTCCCTCCTCTCCAACGAATGGATCAGTCTAATCGAGGTGTGTGTCCGCTTGACCGATGAGGGTGGTTGAATCTTGTCTACCTCGAGGTCTTGTCGACGTGATTCCTCTCGAGCGCGGGGATTGTATCGTCGAGTAGCCAATGCCGTTGGGAAAATACGACACTCTGCGGTGTGAGACATCTCGAGGCTCCCCTTGTTTCTCCGATTGCACTCATGGTTGTAAACCGGCTGGCCTTTCGGCGCGTGAGGAGCGAGTCAATCGAAATGCTTTCCACTGTGCCGCCTCGAAATAATCAATCGCAGTGATTACTACCGTGATGTTAACCCCGAAAGTTTCTCTGAGTACATCGATCGTCTCTTCTCGCGTTGTCTGTTTCTGTCTCTCTGCATGTGGTGCTGCTGTTCTTCGCGGTCCACGAACCAGGTGCTCATCTTCGTGACACCCTGAGTGGTGAACAATACATCGACTCGAGCCGAATCAAGCCAACAAGGAGAAGGCCTCGCCCTCCACGCTCGTAGTATCCACTGTCGTACAGATACCAACGAGAGCCGATTCATCGACAATTTTCGCCGTGAAGAGGTTTTGGGAACGAACCCAGATAGCGTGAAGCGGGGGGGTCTAGATGTTCGGTCACTGACCCGGTCTCACCCCGCAACTGCCAACATTATTTTTCGATACGAGAAGCACTCTCTCATATCGACCAACGCGTGTCCAGCTTTTGGCGACACCATCGCTGAACTGCCACCGCGTTTGCTTAGATCCTGTTGTTTAGGCTGTGCTGTATTCGTAACAAGCAGAGTGGGTTATTAGTAGAGAATGTTCGCAGAGAGCTTGACATTTTCCCGTTGTTGTTTTTGTCGTTTTCGTTGTATGTTTGGGACCAGCCCTTATTGTTTGATGTCCAAACCATTGCATTTGTTGGTGCTTGTAAATTTAGCATGCAAGAGACTACGGTTTTGAAGCGGTTGTTTTGTCTGCAAGGTAGCCCTTGAAAATCGGGTGTGTGTTGTGACGGCATCTTGGATATCCTGTTGTTTGATCGGCGATCGGGTGGTATCTCAGTACGTTCTGAAGCTCCTTCAGGGTTCTCAGTATCTGTTGCGGCGAAAATTAGGGTTAAAGAATTTGACCTGTGGTACTTCGGAAATTGTGCTTGTTTTAGACTCAGGCCTCTTCTAGGCAGTCTCCGGCTTCTTCTCTGGGACGTTGTGACTTTTGCTTCGGTCGAAGTTCTCGAGATTGCTCTATTAGATATATATATATATTTGGAGCGGGCGGCTAGAAGAGTATAGCTAGCTGCTGCAACCGTTCGCCCTGCGTGTAGTGTGGTGAAAGGGGATGTTGACAGTTTTCAAGAAAACCGCGTGTCTATTGTTGTACTACCTTCGCTGCGAACCAAGTGATTTTTTCCCTTGGACGTCGCAACCTACAGCAAGAGCATCTATCTGCCGAGTCAACTGGCTGAGACCCCCTCTCACATGGTATTCTTGGAGAATTAACCAAATTATAGAGTTCCCAAGCACCAGTGCGGTAAGGGTTCAGCCGTACATCTGATCAGAGTTGGCTTACCCTCCGCGAGCTGCGAAGACGCGTTGCCGCAAGCGCCTTTGACCTATCGGATGTCGACTTTTTTGGTTATTTCGCCGTTCTATTTTAAGGCTCCTGATTGCGTCCACCTCTAGTCTAGATACTGGCTCGCCGGCACGTTCGCCCCTTGGGTGTTTTTAGCTTGTTTCGTCGAATATTCAACCTCCACGGGGTCTGTGTGCGATGGACCTCTTTGGCTCCCGCCTCTGCGGATGAGGCACATGTCGGTCTCTCAGCCACTGTCGGAACCCCCGCGGCGGCACGTATATACGGCTTCGAGAGGTAGCCTTTGCGAGCTCCTCTGACTTCTGATCTTACTCCGGGCTAGAACAAACTCAGCTCTGGAATGATGGCTCAAAATGTCTTGAGCCATGGGGGCGTGATGGCTGCCCTTACAGCTAAATTTGGTCTCGTACCAGTACATGGTACGATGTCGTACGCTGGCGCATACTTTTGGTGGTTTGTGTGATCGGAAGTACTAGTCTACTATGCAGTATTCCCCATCACGTTTTCTCTTCGGCCGAACCCACCCGCTGACCCTGCCGTCCGGCTTGGGATTATCGGTGTAGTCGGTGGCGTTGGGCCTCCCACACTTTAGACCCAACGAATCTGTCTCTATCTAAGGTAAATAGTTTGATAGACTAGCAAAGAACTCATAGCGTCATAGAACGCTACACAGGTGGAGGTCGACCCGCCTTCCCCAAAATGTCGGATGCTCTCGCCCCCTTGTGAAGACCTTGACAAGGCCGACCACCTTGGAGAAGACAACCAAGGCCTCGAAAGTACCTCAATCTCTCCCCTTTCGAG
>FN648619.1:542332-614435 GCA_000310025.1 Ectocarpus siliculosus | reverse complement strand
CACACACAGAAAGACTTACCCATTCGAGATATACCCACAGTCGAACGGGATGATGTGGTGGAGTCTTTTCAGTGAGTGGAGGGAAACCGGCTGGGTACTGGACTTATTTCGAGTCTTTTTAAGTCTGTACACTGATGATTTATACCAGTGATGCCAGCTGGTCCTAAGTACAAAAACATCTGTATAGGTAACTTACATTTTACAATACATCCCTTGTACATAGTTCTCTGTTGGTCAACGACAAAATATCGGGAATGGACGGAATGCTCTGTTACCTGCGGCACAGAGGGCACAGACCGAGGAGAGTAAAATTACGTCCACCCGCCACGGGAATGCGTGCAAACTCGTCTGTCTGTAACCATGCTGCGTGAAGCTATGAGTCCGGGGCTGCCTGCCTGTGAGCACACATGGATTACTCACAACGACAAGGGCTTGACCGCAATGATCTGTCAAACGAAAACTCTCCGCCGCTGCGTGATCGGTCTATTCCGAAATAATGGGCTGTTCCAAGCTGCAGTCAAGTGTCGGGTCGTACACATTATGCATACTGTACATGTGCTTTTGTCTACAGAGCATTCGACGACAAATAAATGAAGCTTGCCGCAGCTGTCGAAATTCATCATGCAAGGAACGCTACTCGAGACACGAGAAGGCATGCCCAAGGAATTAGCTCATGGGGGTGTAGTGCCTGCAAGGGGTGACGCAAGGTGAAAAACCCGCAGCAGACAGCAGGACTAATCCAGCAGGAGACCAATCCACAGGCAGCAGACTATCTCGAAGAGCCCGAGAGGAATCCGACGACGAACCAAACGAACAAAAAATGAAACGGCCGTCGGTACTTATCATGTTGTATACTTGATTCCCATATGGTGAGTGAGCGCTGAGCAAACCTGGCCCAAAATGTACTGTATTATTGACCAAGAGTTAAACAAATCAATGGTGAGTGCCTCATGGGCAGCGGAAGTACTCCCTCCAGATTTCTCGTGCGTGTGGATCCCTGCGCGTATGCGGCGAGATTTTCTGGCACGAACGGACGAAACAGGCTGGGTGTACAGCAGCAGTTTCATCATGGAAAGCACATTCTCAGAGAGCGGGTCCCCAGAGCGTGGGCTCATGAGGGCACATGTCGTCAAGGGGCGATGCAAGATGGAAAGGAAGCAGACAAACAGGAGGTCCACGCGATAAGACCACACGAGGCAATGGAGAAATATGGCTGCGTGAAATATTTAGTCCAAACTTGAACGAACCGTGGGGTATGTGTAGGCATTGCAGTATGTACACACTCGTCCCTGAGCCTACATTGATGGAGCAGATGTACGCATATAAACTTCAGGACGGGGACCTCGCGAAAGTTGCTTTGGGCTCTCGACCTGTGTGTTGTGAAGAGAGCACGGAGCGTCAAGTTGAGTTACTACGGTGCGGGTTTGCGGCGGCTTTTCTCTCGGCAGAAGTGAGCAGCAACCGGCGGCGCAGCGCCGCCCGATGTGATGCCGATGAACATCACATACCGAATAGGAGGAGGAGCCAATACAGGTGGGTGTATAACATACTCTCTTGTCGTGGGTGTTTGTGCTTTGTACGGGTCGGGCGGGATGGCGCGAAGATTACAATGCCGAATTCCCGCCATGTGCCAGGGTTTGATTGGTCGGACGGAGGCTCAGAAATGTTTGGATGTTCACTCTTCTTGACCACAAAATGCTCTTGATTTATTTCCCCCCGTCCGACCCTCTGGAGGTACCTACTGTAGGTGTGAAGATATGTTGTTTCGTGCACGTGGTGCTGTCCTTCTAGTAGTGTAGTTTGCATGTTTGGATGAAGAAAATATTTTTATTTCCGGGAGGGGGGTGAGCTCGATCGGAAACTCGAGGTGTTTGTGGCGAAACGGTGGAGTGCATAGTGAACGTGCCGGTGCGGGGAGAAGCGCTGCATCATCCCCGATCTATAACGCATGTTGTGCCTCAGTCGCACATGCAACGTCGTTATCAGCAAAGCCAACATATCCATCATCCATCTTGTTGTCCATCTTGTTGTCCCTAATCCGCCGGGGACTACGGTTTTACTGTATGTAGTCTCTTTCCCAAAACCCAGTAAACGTTGTCATACCAAACGCGTTATATGGCCTGTCGGTGGGACACACTATGGAATACCCAAATAGCCTCAACAAATTGTTTTAGAATATTGATCACCGGAATAATCTCACAGCCAAAGGCTTGAGAAGTCGCTCGCGATAGTTGAAAGGCATCCCGGACGTTCCAAGCCTTCGATAAACTAAAACCCCACGCAGGGGCGCGTTGGGGGCCTCACGACGTGCATTAAAGCTTCATTTACTTGCGTCGATCGTACATCAACTACCTTGACGTCTTCATACACGACACATATTATGTGACACTTCTTCTCTGGCTCATAACTCGTCGGGCTAATGCCGTTAATCGCGTCTGTACGTCACACAACGCGACAATCGCATTGCTTTAGAATGTCGGCTTGTTGCTCTGTTTCCAGGGGCTGAGGCGTTTCTCGAGTCCTTCGAGCCGACGTTCAGCGCCTACCTGAACCAGACCGTTGGCGAAGTATACCCAGGTGTGGGCTTCATTGCCGTCCCTCTGGCCTTCGACGACGTCTGGAATTCCGTCTCGTCTGAGAGCGTCGACTTCTCGTTCGCAAACCCCGGCACTGCCAGCTGTATGGGAAGGTAACACGCGTTGTGTATCCCCGCTGCAAGAAGCGAAACCGCAAGGTAGTCGTGCAGGCTTTCTATTTTCGAATAAATCTCACCTGGGCGACGACCACGAGCCGAACACATGGTCTACATATTCGCAAACAGCCCTTGCTTCATCCTCCTCGCTGCCGCGCGGACTCTAGCATACGCACCGTCCACCTCCGATGTCTCTATGTCTTCTCCTTTTTCGACAATGGGGGAACGTGCCAGCGAAGTACGATGTTCACGTTGCGCTATTCTCGATACACGACTGGAGCGTGCATGGCAATTATCTACGCCTCCACGAAACATTTCCCTCCTCCCCTCCGTCCACCTCTCTCTCTCTCTCTCACACACACACTCTCTCTCTCTCTCTCTCTCTCTTTTCTTTCCCCTAACCTCTCCTGTATTTTTTGTCTTTGTCTCTCTGTCTCTACCAATTACCTGCATACACGACAACCGTCCGCGACATTGTTCAGCGAGTTTGGGGTCAGTGCCATCCTCTCGCTGAGAAACTTTCGCCTAGGGAACGAGCTGAACTCGTTTGGAGGGGTGGTCGTCACGGCTGCAAACTGAAGCGATATCACACAAGTCGCACACTTGCAGGTCAGACCAAAAATGGTATGACCGATCGCCTTACCTACTCGTTGGCAATATTATCGAGACCTTTTCATCAACTTGTAGGTGACGAGAGTCACACTACATAGTCCTTGGAAGGAAGCCCGCCGTCTCCCTTCAGCGATTGCCGAGTTTATTTTCGTTTCTCTGGGGGAACGGGGTCCGACACGTACACCAGATTTTTCGCAACGCGCACGTGCTGGTCCCGCCCACACGCGCGAGAGGCAAATCTCAAACAACCTCGTAAACGAGCCACGCAAAAAAAAAAGCGATTCCGTCGACCCAAGGCGCATATTGCCCTGACAGCAACGTGAACCGCGCAAACACGCAGGACAAAGTTGTCGAGGGCGTATCGGTGTCAGGTTTGGGGGCGTTTCAGCTCCAGTGGGGTCTGCTCCAAGATCAGGGGTTTAACCTCATGGCGGACACTGAGGAGGTTCGATTTACGTACAACCAAGAAAAGGTGAGGTACACTATTGCTGTTGCTCGCTGTGATATCTGTTGGTGTTGCTCTTCATGTTGTTGCGACTGCTGAAACCTCGCTACCTTCCTTGCTATTCCACCCTCACGCGTCGAGTTCAAGTAGTTGCACCATGATCCTTCTTTCGAGGAGCTCCAAAATCTCGATAGCTTCTGCGCAAAACCGACGCGGGCTCTGACGGCAGGGCAATCTGATTTCGGCAGTATCCTGCATGTCGGTATCTATAGGTATAGCAGAACTGTAGCTTCAAGACCAACATTGTTTCCGCACTTGTTTCTAAACTGCGTCTTGCAGATTGTCTACGACGTCATCAACGGAAACATCGATGTCGGTTTCGTTCGAACCGATATGGTCCAGCTTATGGATGCTGCAGGTGAGATGGGCTCACATCGACGATGTGAGTGTCATTTGTGCTTCCGCATGAAGTTGATAGGAGTGGCGATATCGTGTTTTAATGATCGCTGGCAACGTTTCCAGCACCCACAACCAGGACCCTAGCCCCTTTCCAACCGCAACCGCATAGAGTGACACCGGCACCAATCGCAAATCATATGCATCTGGTGGAAATTGATTCTTGATCGGGCGTCGTTCCCACCGTTCTTTGTGGTCTCTAAATTGTCTGCGATGTACATGCCTCTCAACGCCACCAGTTTCCGACGCAATGATTACACAGAAGAACACATTTCCGACATGTCTGTCGGGTGTCGAAGTCAAGTGAAAGGCCACCCCCGATTCCCCTTGTACGTCTTGCTAAGCCTCGCTGTCTTTCCCTCAGCCAGTACAGACGTTTCGGCCCATGTGAGAGCAACGATCGTTCAATATTCCTGTACCAACAGGCATTCCTTGACCGCTACTGACCTATCGGACTTGTTTTAACGGCTAACGAAATCTCAAGCAGAATCATGTCCTAAATTCAACTCCAGTCGCGTTCGTCGCTGGGTCTGTGGCATTCTCAAAGTACGCCCCCCTGCTTCGTTCTGCACCACCGCGTCGCCCCCCCGCTTGAATCGCTGACGTCACCCCACGAATCCGAACCGATCTTACGTGTAATGGAGCAACTAGTGTATGAGCGTTGTATGAGCGCTGTATGAACGTTGTATGGACGCTTCAGGATATTTTAAATTGTTGGATATTTATATTTGGCATTGTAAAGGACAAAGGACATTACCTTGAAGGAGGATCAAAATCCCAGACCCGTTCCCTCACTCTCCGAGTGGGCGCCGAGCGAACCTGGTCTAAGAAGGCTAAAACAAGAGATCAAACAATACCCGAAGCTAGGAGCAACGGACTTGCCCCCTTCTCTATACATTTCTTTGTTCCTCCATCACATACGCCCACCGCGCTTTGTTCTCTATTTGTGCGTCGCTGTCACCGGACGCAATGTGTGTCACAGGGGAAGTCAACATTTCGGATGTCAACTTTATTCTCGCCCGGGAGGATATCGCTGCCAGCGGGTTTCCTTTTCCTTGTTCCACAGGTAGTGCTCCCCCCCCACAGATATCTGAAACGCCGAGACTTTCAGGAGTCCATATCCTTGGGGGTAAACGTGGTGCTCGGGTTCTGGTGTGGGGCTCTTGAGCTTGTGTTTCTTGTTTTAACCAATCAAATTTCCATACACTGTTGAAAATATCGAAGAAACAACACTCAACGTGACGTTCGAGAAAACACGACGAAAATTCGGAACTAGCTGGGGTGGTAGAGGATTCGTTTCGATTCTCGAATAGAACAATTGGCTTGAGTAGGTTTTCCGCATATGGAACCTTGGCGGGAGTTTGAGTCTTGCCCAGGTCGTATTCTGGACGGCATGCAAACGGTGGCGAATTTGAACCGAACGATGTTCGAGATTTACAATGGATATACTGTGTTTTATCTTCTGAGATTCTGTACTTATTTGTCTTGCTCTCCCGGAATGGATATATGATCGATTTTGGTGGGGCATGTTGTTTCTGGTGCACTCGAGATATTTACCTCGCTTCGGTTCGCTTATGTGCTCGCGGGTCCGCCTCTGTCCATGAACCGTTGGCAAGGGCAAAAGGAGGTAGGGAATAAACGGCAAGCTTCCCTTCTCATCATCAAGGCAGAATTGCAGCCTCAGAGCAACCACAGAGTGACAAACAACAGCACCAGCTTTCAAGTGCCGAGCGGTCCGTCATCGCTCCCCGTCCCCTTGTTGTTGTCAAGCAGCCACCCAAAATCGTCAAGGAATGCGTTGCTGTAGATTGGCATCCAGGAATCACGTCACCCTAAACGTGCTCACCACCCCGACAAAAACTCGCGCTCGTCACTGTGTCCCGAGCGACAGATTTGGTGCCAGAATGGCCTCTACAGGCGTTTCCCCACGTCCCGTCGGACCTTGTCAAGGAAGTGGTGCGTGCCCTTATGCTTATCAACGAGACCCACGAGGCGGCCGTGTCCGGCGGGTACTCCACGTGGGATGTGCCTCTCTCTTACGCCGACCTCAGGTTAGTTGAAAGTTCAAAGAAACGACAAGCCCCGAATGAGTAACACGGGCCGTTCCCGGGTTCTCGTGAAACTGGGGGTTGGGATAAAGAGGCCGCTGTAGGGAGAAACACCGACGGGAGCAGGTGTTGTGAGCAGTACTCGATTGCTGTCGCCCGCTCTTTTGTCGTGTTGTCCACAGACTCCTCCGTGCAGCAAATAAAAAGCCTGTGGCGGATGCCCTGGTTTGCATCGCTGATCTCTGCCATCATGTGGCGCCCCCCGCGGTGGGTTTGCTGCTACATGCACAGCGTCTGCACAGTTCGACAAGTTTTTTTGGCTGAGTCGATTACATCCCTACAGTATTACCCTTACCAGCAAGTTCTTGTCGCACATGAGTTTGTCGCTCGAATCCGGGATCATGTGTTCAGAATGGCCTTCTTCGATGTCTTGATGTTGATTTTGTGTAACCTTCACCTACCTGTGTTTCACCCTATGTTGAGAAAAGGGAACGAACTTCGTTGATATTCCTTCTCACGAGAGCGACCGCAGGGTACCCAAGTATTGATTTTTTATGGTGTGCTTGTGCTTTCGAGGATTTCGGACCCTATCTGGGGCGCGATGGTAGATCGTATGTTCTATATTCATGGACGTTGGAATGGTATCTTTGGAGTGGACACTGGCTTTTCATCCCCTTCGAGGTTCCCTAGTCAAGTTCATATAATATTTCAAGCCGGGAAAAAGCAAAATTTGCGTAGGTTGTTCGCCTTGGGTTGCCTTCCGTGATCCCCCTTGGGACAACGTCAGAGGGGCCGGGAGAATCGTCGGGCAGTACAACCGTATACTCTATCAATTTGGAAACATGGTTGATTTTGTCCCAATTTCCATGCGGTACCACACTCGCGATTTCTACGTACTGACACGGAGAGCATTTTGAGGTTTACACTGGTGGCAATTCTTGATGAATCTCTTTGAACAGCAGTGGTTGCTGTTGCCTTGGTCGCTTTGGTAGACTGAACAATCGTTGGTGGCGCGCCCTGCAGGCAGGGATCCTCACGACCAGAATCCCCTCTGAAAATTCTATCCTAGGGAGTTGCAGCTCCCGCCGCCATAACCTGTTAATCCTTCCCTACAACTTGGTCCAGTTCCTCGTACTCAAATCCCCAAACAACGGACGTATACCCGTTTCCCTCTACCTTTCCCCCCGCCACTCGCTGCCGCTCACCCTGACCAACTGCTACGCACCGCCTGATTCATGTAATGCCGTACCTTTCACGAAGAACTCTACAAGTGCAGCTCGGGGTGCTGGACTCCGAACAAGGGCATTGCATCCAGTCCGAGAACGTGTACGGGGCGGTAGTGTGCCCCGAAGGGTTTTTCAAGATCGCCGAGAATTTGTTCGACTCTAAGTGCACGGAACTCGGTAGTAAGTACGCCTAGCAACCCAAGTTCTGAGGCGTCCTGCATCAGTTAGCCTATATGTTCTTGATGGGTTGAAAGTTTGTGTAAACTGTAAAATTTTACAATTTTCTTTTGTCCGGATGATGCCATTCGCTACCCAGCGTCGGTGGTTGTGTACAAGGGAGACAGCGGGATACGGGAGCTCGACGAAACAAGTCGCGATTTGAGACATGCGCAAAGAAGATGACAATCTTTCTTTAGGTTACCGTTCTGATGTGTCGGTTCCGTCCCAAAAACCGATATTCCTTAAAGATTCCTTATGCTGCCGCACCACATTCTTTGAAGCACCATGGCAGTTCTCATTTTCTCCGTACTGTGGTTTCGAGCTGCAATAGCACGATGAAGTTCTGTGACGGATGGTGTGTCCCCGAACGCGGGCATGGGTTCTGATGTCGATAGGGGGCGGCGACTGTAAGCACCGTGAACGTTCTACCCTTTTCAACCTTCCCGTCAGTTCTGTGTCGCCCACCAATATTGTCTGCCAAATGTGTTGCATGTACGATTACCTCTTCAGGTGAGAAACAATACATCGCGCTGCAGGTAGCAACTGCGCGGCGACCACACGCATGACAAAAAAATAGTCTCAAGAGTTGCCCAATCGGACCAGGCGGGGTTTCCCCTCTTCGCTACAGCCCCGCTCCACCAACTGCGTCAGGCCAATAAAACGTGCGCAACAACGGTCGCGACCTCAACCGCCCTCAAAGAATCCAGCTCGTTTCGCATGCCTTGTTTTTCTCTCGAACAAGCAGGAACGTGCCCCGACGGGTACACCTGTGTCTGCCGCCCGTGCGAGCCAATGCCGGCAACGGAGTTCTCGCACAGCCTCAATGTCTCTGGACAGTCTGTGGGCACGGGAGACTGCGCAAAAATGACCTCGTGCGCGGAAGGGGTTGTCGCATTCTCAAACCTGACAGTCCGTGTGGTGGAAAATTGGGGACCGGCGAGAGAGGTACTGTCGTGTTGAGGCGGTCATTGTGTCTCACCACCTGCTTGTGATAGGGTAACCATGCGATGGGCGACAGCCAAAGCAACCCGCATCACATATCATCCAGGTTGTTTTCGATATGCTGGGCAAGATGAAAAAGCAACACAATCACCGTTCATCAACATTCCGTTCGGCATCACGGTAGAGCTCGGCATGGCGTTGTCGTGTTGGACAGGAATCCGATCTGCAGAACATCCCACACTTCATCGTGATTGTCATGGGCTATTGTCGAGGGCAAGAACCAATGACCACTTTAGTCACATGCCCAGCACGGGGATTAGTGTCTGCGACACCAGATTCGTGACTTCTCAACGGAAAACGGATGTTGAAAAACAAAGGTAGCAACGGGGAACAGATTCACCGACCTACGATGGACCGACATGACTTTTTTCCCCGGACGGCACTGAAGGGTTCTACTTGACTTGAGACGAATGGTGGCAGGGAGCAGATCAAGATTTCGTTGAGTTTCACCTTACTCTGGGCTGTGGTTCAGGCTCACGGCCGCCCATGTAAACGCCTGCCGCACCAAAAAAGTGGTGAAAGTCTCTGTTCGAAGGAATGGGAGCGGGAAACTTCGGCAATTTACTGGTGAGGGTGACGTGCGCGATGGCCGACCCAAAGGGATTGACGGGACGGCGATGACGTGGAGTCAGGCTCGGCCATAAAACTCGACTTGCTTGCTTTATACTCGCCAAGGCCAGCTCTCCTGCTGCCCCAAACAAATGCTTGTACTAAAATATCGAACTGACTTACCGACCGCTTCTACCTGCGCCAGGATTTTGGTCTGCCATTGTTTTTGACTGCCGGTATAGCCATTCCAATAGATACCCCATCAATCCCTGACCCCTTCTTTCTCACTCACCACGTCACCGGTCTCGGTGACCTTAAGCACCATGTCGTGGCCCCAGTACGGTGGCGGTCCGTCGCTGTCGACGGCGACCTCAGCGTTCCACTTCATTCGCTTACGGCCCCACGGTATTCGCCTACGGCTGGCTCTGCCGCAAGAGATTCCGGTGTTGTTGATGTCTGGGTCGGTTAACCCATTGTCAGCTGCGTTGCCCGCCTCCTTCTTCGACGATGTTCCGCCGGTGACTCCTCCTGATAATCGGACGTAAGGAATGGAGTGACGTCATCGCCTTGAACGAGCTCGTCAATGTGGTTCGTGCACCTGCTACAGGACGATGACCCAATGTCTACTTCACCGCTCGCCATGTTGTTGTTTGTTTTGGTGCAGCCGCATGACATTGGTATTGACCAGTTTTTTTCCGCAATGCTAGAATGGCGAAACATCCTCTCCCCTTCCGACGCCCTGGCCCAAGCTCTCAACGCTCCCCAACCAAGGTACTCTGACCAACAACCAGTCCTATACTTCTTCTTGCTGGCTAGTTCCTGTCGCGCACAAAGCAATCTTTGTTTTCGAGCGGGAATCGATCACGACCTGTGATTCTGACAACAAGCACAACACAAAACGCTGACAAAAGCGACCGATGGGAAGATGACAAACGACGCCCACCCTTGACGCCTATAGATACATCCTCTTGGCTATACGTGCCTGCTTGCCAATTCATGGTGTCAACGGCGAAGGCGCACGGGTGAGTTCCTCTCCCCCTCAAAGAAATTGTAACAGATCGATACGAAGGCGCGCCTGGGAGCCCCCCTACTCCCGTTCAGCGAGAATCGCCGAAGCGCAAAGTCACCTTGGGGTTGCAAGGACCAAGATTGTGACGAACAAACTCAATACCGTGTGCGCGGGTCGCACCTGTCTTTGTTCCGGTTCGTTTTTCGGGGATCCCCATTGTCATCGCCGCCGTAGCCCTCATCGGTCTTCGTCGGTGGGGACTTTCCAGGAGCGCCTTTGTTCTCCTATACCTGTCCGTTGGCCGTGCGTCCAAGCACTTTGTCCCTCAAACGAGACCATTCCTTGCGGAGGGCTGCATCGAACTCTTCCTCGGCAGACCACGTCAATCCCCCGCCGACCGTCATCGCTGGGCGACGCATGAGTGCGGCGATGGCTGTAGCGGGGTCAGCTGCGACAAGCGTCTTCGGCTGCAGGCGTTCGTTGTCGGGGTCGACGCTGTCTGCGGTGATGTCGGGTACGGCCGTCTTCGTCTCGTGCTCGTCTAAGTCTTCGGCTGCCTCGGCGGCCTCCACCACCGTCTTCATTTCCAGGCGGAAATGATTCTGCCTGTCCTCGGTGGCATGCAGAAGGGTGCCGTCTGCTCCCATGGAGAGGACGCTGCCGTCCATTCTGCTCGTCATGGATGGCGGGTATCGAAGCTCCTCACCCACCTTGAAAACATGACACAGACAACTGTAAGAGGCCATGGCAGGATGAAGTGCGTCAGGAATGAACGAAGATGGAGCGCAAACAAACCTCTGCAGGAAGGCTACCAAACAGTCGAAACGATCATGCGTACGAATACTTTGCAGATTGGATTCAACAGAACGAAACGTAGCCAATACCTGCCCGTGAGGCATCTACACTCAACCCGTCCCCACGCTTGTTGGAAAAAAATGCCAAGTGTCGTTCGTTTTTTCCCACGCGCTTTGAAACCCCAGCCACCGATAGTATACATTCAGTCCCTTGTTTCATATCAATGCTGGTACCAACTCCTCTGTTCCGGACCTCAAGACGGTTCTTGAAACGTCTGCTCACCATAACAACGACCAACATCCCTTCCTGACCTTGAGGTATGACGGGCTGATATCAAAGCGCTCCCAGAAAGTGTACCCCGCCGAGACTTTCGGGCCGAAGGGCGAGCAGAACGGCGGCTGCTGTTTGCGGGCGGTCGTAGCGCTGGCGGACTGGGCGCCGCTCCGCTGCTGCTGCTGTTGGTGGTGTCGGTTCCATTGCCCCCATGTCCACCGCACCTCGTTCCGGCGTTTGTTGTTCCTGATCCAGGAGCGGCCCTTTGTGCAGGGCCTCATGAAGGGGATGGCCGATTTCGGGATGGCCGATTTCGTGAACCACGTCTTACCCCAGACTTGAAACTCCCCTCCCGTATCCACGCGCAACCGGGAGTTGGTGTCCCTCTTTTGCAGGTCACACACGAGAGGAAGAGCGGGACGGGGGCAGTAGAGAGAAGTGTCGTGTGGTGAGGTAAGCAAAAGAAAAGAGGGGTGATCAGCAGATATTCCAACGTTGCGGGTTAGCGATAGGTTCCCTTGACGCATGTGCTACCCAATAGTCGGAGTGATCACGTTGTGGAAGCGGAACCCAGTTCGAATTGCGATGTCTAGGGCGTTGTACACCGTGGCGGGAAAGTAGGCTCGGCGTCTTTCCGGTGGTTGCAAGGTAACTCTTACATGTGAACCGTAGCAACACATGGGTCGGTCTTGCCACAGCGAACCTGTGCCGTGCTGCTTTCACGAAAGGCACCTGTTTCGTGAAGTTTAACATGTTGCTTGCGTCGCCTGCCCATCGGCTGTTCAACAACGATTTATGCGACTTTGTCGGATCGATATGTCGCTCTAAATGCCGGAAGAGGTCAAGAATATTGCTGCCTTCTTATTGCGTAAAGTTTGATGTTGAACGTTAGGTTTCTATTGTTGCGCTCACGCGCCAAGGTTGGCTTTCGGCTTTTGGTTAGGTTCGTGTGAATGCGTGGAGCGAGGATCTGTTGCTGTGCCTGTGCTGTGTAATCCGTCAAGGCTGATGAAAAGGTCTCATTCAGAACTTCCACCTTGGGGCACAGACGAGGAGGTATACTTAGTTGGACCACAAGGGAGCACACTCACTCTGCTCAAAAAGACGATGCCGACAGGAACCACCAGCAACAATCTCCATAATACCACCATGAACAACAACAGCAAAAGGTTGGCTCACCGTGTTACCACCCTCCGGCGGCGTACTGAATTCGCCGCTTTCCAGACGTAGAAACCCTCCCGGTTCGACCGTGAAGATTGGGCTGTCCCCCTGCACCCCAGAAACAACGACAACGATACAGCCAAACTTAACTACTGACGCGGCTGGATTTTCCCAATCAATCAAAGCAGGGTGTGGTGCCTAGGCCATTCACGTGGAAGCTAAGCTTTGCTCAACTGCGGTCAATGACCTCATCGTAACCTGTTACAAGTGGACGCTTTGAGTGCGCCCTTTCTCACCCTCCTAAGAATGTTCACCACGTAGAACGTAACGCTCATGCCCATATACTTCTGCCTATGCATTGGACAGGCGTTTCCTGTGTGACCCTGGATCGTAGCCCTTCAGCAGAGAACGTGAGGGGCATAGGGCAAGCAGACATGGCAAGACAAAGGCCGCAAAAATATCTTCCTACACACGCGAAGCCGTGGGAACGGCTCAGGGATCTCTGTGCATGACCCTCCTCCTCCAAGGTAGACGTGCGCGTGGCCGAAGGCAGGCCGACGGTGCACAGCTAACACTAAGGTTGCTGCAGTCGCACGTTGAGATCAAACACGTGCTCGAGCAACGACAACGCGGAAGGGCACCGAAATGTGGCCTTGGTTTGAACGCGCCGACAAGATCATGCACCTCAAACACCCCCTGCCCGAAATAGGACACCTCCCACCGATTGCCCGCAGCGAGATTTGCAGCAGTCAGTCACTCCGGCCACGACGACGACAGATGAGAGTATGCCATGATGGAGAAAGAGCGAAACATGAAGACCTACAGATCTTGAGATTTTCGATCACCATCTTCGTCTCCACGGCGATCCGCAGGGCAGCGCCCATGCGAACGTTGAAGTGAAGCCTCTTAGTGTAGAGGTTAGAATTCTCAGCGAGGAGAATCACCTCTTCCTCGACCTCGATAACCTTGAGTTGGGGTGGTTGCCGTTACAGAGCAAAACAAATCCGGAAAAGAGAGGAAATGGGGGCGGGGGGGGCGTTAGACAGCAAATGAGGACATGACCTCCATGGTCCGAGTTGTGGTTATTTTCGTTGTCGTTGTTGGTGTGGTTCGTGTTGGTCTTGGTGTGGATATGGTGGTTTTTGGGGTCGCTGGTGGTGGTGACGGTGTTAAATCGTCCTCGTATTTCTTGGGGCTCCCGACCCTGGCTGCATCTCACCCGTTGATTTTGACTCGATCAAATTCGCTCATATCCCATCGAGGGAAGATTACAGGTGTCCTTTGCTATGTGGCGCCCACGGGCGAAGATACCGCTGGTTATGCGAAACCAGTCACCGCGACTAGCTGCAACGAGGACATCGACGTCTCGAATAGGTAAATTGATGTGACAGGGGCGCATGGTTTGTCCCATGCAACGCAGGGATATTAGCCTGATCTTGCAAAGAGTTGCATCTGAAGCTGTGGATAATGTGCACAGTACTTGAAATTTACACAACGTGAGTAGATACGTCTGTCTCGACATTCAGGGCGAGAGAGGGCCGACAGAGACCGGAAGAGAGATACAGGGGAGGCGGAGCGTAACACATAGAATGCACCACATAACGATCGAGGGCACAAAACTAGAAGGAGGCACGCCAGACTCCAACAAATTCTCAATAGTAGCTTACCCGTTTTCGCTTGCAAACGATATCGGCTGTCACTTGCGGAACACCGTTGGCAAACACCACTGGTTCAAAGAGCTGATCGCAAGAGGACAGCGTCGACTTGGGTAGGTCTTCCAGCTCGTCGATAGTACAAAGATGTCTCTTAGCCTTCTTCCTGGGGTTGGTCTCTGGTATGGCTTCACGGTCGGGGTGGGTGTCGCGGCTGGGGCTGGGGTTGGCATCGGGGAACGTCTCAATGTCGTCGTCGATAGTCGTGTTTGTGCTAGCGTCGGGGTTGCTATTGGGGTTGGCCTGTTGGTCGGCCACCGCGGTCTGACGCGAAGAACGGGATTCGGCGGGGTTGAAGGGCGGGTTGGTGTCGATTTGCGGCGGCTGCCCCTCCTGAAAGTCTTGCTCCAACTCGCGCACGGGCTCTTGTTGCTGCTCGTGCTGGTGATGGTGCTGATGGTGCTGTCCGTCGTAGTCATCGAAATCGATGTTGCTGTCGTTGCTGCAAGTATCAGTGTCGGCAAATGGGTACAAGGCAAGATCTCCAGCACCCGTGGTCGAGGAGGAAGACTCGGTGGAGGTGAGGGGCGGTTCGCTCTCGCTCCGGGCGTGCCTGTGCTCGGGAACCTGACTCTGCCGCCGCCGCCGCTGCTGCTGCTGCTGCTGCTGCTGCTCTGATTCTTGCTGTTGCTGGTTCTCGTTCTGCTGTTGGTGCTCCTTCTGCTCGTCGGCACCTGTCGTGTTGGTGTGGTCGTCGACGTCGGGGATGGCCTAGTAGAAAGCCTTCACCGGGTCCGAGACGACGGAGTACTCGTTGAAGTACACAAACGAGTCGCCGATGGTTTCGATGCTGGAGGCTTGCCCAGCCCGGATCATGGCGTGCAGGTGTTCTTCCTGTATTGGGATGATGTTGGTAAATGTGGAATCACGGTCGGGTAATATGTGGCGCACAGACAGCACGCTCGGGGAGGGGGGAGGGGGTGACACAAAAAGCAAAAACCGGAATGATAATTGGAAATATCCATAGTATGTGCTACGGTGCCAGCGTGCGTTGAACAAACAGGTTGAGTATTGGATAAAATATGACGTGGGGACGAAGGGGGGCGTTCCAAGATCAAGGGAAGGCGAAACATGGAACAACCCAATCCCGACGAGCGTTGCGACTCCAGTTTCCTGTGAATTGACGCGGTGAACGGAGTCGCGACCTTCGCAAACACTGTGCACCTTTCCAATTGTCACTTTGATGGCGCTACGCTGGGCTACTACTACGGTGGACTACTACAGCGGTAGTCAGGCTCTTGTGGCAGAAACAACGATGGTATTGTACGCGGACCTCGCCGGAGGACGTGAATTCTCTTGAAGTTCCAGGCGCCGTGCAACCAGGAGATAGAGGCAGGGAGAGGGAGAGCAGCGGTAGGAAATACCATTGCTCAAGCAAGGATGTTCTGGAGGTGAAGAATGGATCGCGGCCAAAATAATCGAAATTTCAAACTACAGTTGCAATACCAACCAGTGTGACTTCTATGTTTCAATAAGGATGATCGGCCTCTTGACTCAAAACCTGATAATGTAAACGTGTAAACAGGTTGTGACGTACGCATTCCAGAACGGCTGCGAACTCGATGAACGTTTCGTTTAGCCGTGCAAATCATGAGAGCAGCACCAGAAATCAGCAGCAGCCGCAACCACCTACGACTGCCACAACATGATCATCGTGAACAACAACCACAACAACAACCTTAACAACAACAATAGAATAAAAGCACCCACCGTCGTCTCCCCCGTCAGCGTGTACTCGGGGTTGTCCGCGTGAAATGTGATCTTGCCGTCCACCTTAAAAACTCCTTCAGTGTCCCCTATCATTAAACGGCACGAATATCGATACCGACACCAACATCGTGGGGGGAACATGGACGAGCGAACAGGTGATTGAGTAAGAGAGAGCGTTGGGTGGGCGCATGTAGGTTTTGCTGTACCGCGGCGAAGACGGGTCAAAGCCCCCAACCAGTCGTAAAATGTTTGGCAAGGTGGCAAGATCAATTTTTGACACTGTGCCGAGCAGCACCACCGCAGCGCAGCCGATGTTGGCCGCTCGGCACTCTTTAGAAGAAGCGACTGTAGAAAATTGGGTGTCATTTTGGCTTTCTCGGGTACACTTTGTCGGTTTGATGGCTCGTGTATGTCCAGCACGGTGTAACTGGCTCGATCTCTTCTGCAAACATCGAGTTTTGTTCAACAATGCAGCAGGCAAGAGGTTCGTCGGGTACGTTGGAACTGACGGCATTCCTAGGCTACCGGACAAGATACACGAAGAAACGGCTCGAAACACAACGCGCCTCGTTCCGTTCGAAGAAGCATGCTTCACCACCAAAGTACATGCTCGCTCCCTCGCGAACCTCAAACTTCACGCCCTTCACCCGCGCAGCAGGCGCACCGATGAACAGAGCCTCCTGCTCTCCCTTGGTGACCTCGATCACCTGACAGCGGTATCAGGTAAACGGCGTTGTTAGATTTCACCTTGCTCGGTAGTACGAAGAACCGGGCGGTTTGTGATAAACACGTTTGTTTTTAGCGACTTTCGTAGCTTGTTTCTTCCAGAGAAGGCAGCGGGGACTATCTGTGCAGCTTTCTGTCTGATGTGGGGGTTCAAGTTCACGACTTTCGAAAGTTTTTTTTTTGTCTTCACTTTAAATCAGCGCTCACAGCACTAGTGCCGTTTGCTCCAACCCGTGGTCACACAGAAGAGCCCGTCTCTACCCTCCCCTCCTGCGGTACTTTGCTTCGATTTTTAATGCGAGAAGAGTTCAGCACTCTCTTCCCTCTGTGTACACACGAACTAGCGCTATCCACTAGACCAGGAGCGGAAGCGAGAGAAAAACTCCCGTTGCAAGAAAAGCTCGCTAACGCCGGGATTCGAACCCCTGACCTGACCTCTAGAAGGTTTCGAGGATACCAACTAGACCACCGGGGCAAGGTATGGTCTCAACTCGGACACACTGATTGCTGATTTATCTGAAGTGGTTCTTCTGTTGTTCATGAAACCTACATGACTTTGCAGAGAGACACTGTTAAAGCAACCGCTCCGACCGCTGTGATAGTTCCCAATCTTCTACGCCCCCCGCGCCCCCCCCCTCGCTGCGACCCACTCGCTTTCAAACACACGTGCCCGGTATATGAGGCGGTGGGCCGTGAACCTCACCAACAGCCTAAACCATTTGCGTCTAAACGGACTACTACGTGCAGGCACCATCGTGTCCGAGCTCCTTCGTCGCCGAGCATTGCCGTTCATGATTTCTTCACCCAAACAACAACTGCGTCCACATACGACGTTTTTGGGTCAACTAAGTACACAGAAACCCGCCAGCCTCGCGGTAGTCTATGGTACAAGACCCTGCACGTCGAACCCGAGGAAACCTTGTTTTCTTGAAAAGCCGCAGTTGACCATTCCCTTTCGAGAAACGATCATCCCGTGAAAAGAAACGGTACTGATTTGGGGCAAGGTCACATCAATGGGTGCAGGATATTATATTGTGTCACGTGTTGCCAATTAGTTTCGCGGTTCGCGGTACCACCAACAAAGTAAAGGGTGTTTCTTAATTAAGGAATAATAAAACACACACACAGAAATACTACCCACTCGAGATATACCCACATTTCTTGATTTTGTAATCATTGACAGTTCCGGCTGAGCGCGCGGAGGTACAGCGAACGCCCAATCTCAACTCTTTGTGCGAGAGCATCTCGGATTCTGCTGACACCTTTCTATCTATGTACATGCTCCCTAACAATTGCTCCAAGAAATGCACCGAAACATTGGGGAGTTTCGGAAAATTGTTTCGTTTTCGTCAGACAAAATGGTCACGCAAAATTGCCCAGACAAAAATTGGCATAAAAAAGATCCGAAAAGAGGCTCAGAGTTTTCTCGGCATGACGTGGCAAAAGCCTCCCCGCTAGTTGACCGCAAGACTCGCGTGCGCCGTTCCCCACGCCGCTTCTTCCCTGTTGTCTACACGAAAGAAAATAGCTGTTGTTGCTTGGTTGGCTGCTGCTATCATCCAAGGTGCCGGGTGTTGTCACCGCAGAGAAGTACCCTATGTAAAGGCTTTTCTTGCAAGCAAACTCTCAGCCGCTTGTTCCAATCAAGCGAAAGAGAGAGAAAGTGACGGTTCGTTCAGAAGCAGCTAGCTGTCGCAGCAGCAGCAGCAGCAGCAGCAGCAGCAGACCCTCACACAGCGACTTTTTTAGCAGCATTGCAAACCGCAACAGCTGTCTAGAGGGGGTGGCGCCGATAGAGAGTAACACAAGGCAACTTTTGGGCCACCTACCAGCAGTTCGAGTGGTCTACCAGGTACAGCTTGAACTGTTTGTCGACAAGTTGCCCTATTTTGAGGTTGGTGATACGCGAACTTGTCTCATCCAACCCTTCCTTGTCGGTTCCTTCCACAGCGATCACCTCATACACATACACATACATATGCTGTAGACGCACACGGCCCAGATCGGAGGAGGTCTGTCTGTCCGGTGGTTTCGTGACTGGAGGCTCGGACGAGTCTGTACCCTGTGATGCCATCTTCTTGTGCTTTACTATTACTCTGATGCTGCTAAAAAACCTGGACCTTTTGAACAGGAACCCCCGCCTCAAAAAAAGTGAGGGTGGTTTGGTGAGAGGTTTTTGTCTGAGCCGCGGGTGGAAAGTGGGCCCGTCTCAGACATTAAACAACGTCACCGGCTACATATTCCAAAAAACTCTGACCCTCTTGTTGGCGGACACCAATGAGGTTGCCGAGACGATTCGATCTCGAGGGGGTGCATGGGAGACCTCACTGCACGCCTCGATATCGCAGTTTCATGCGCCGACAGAAGATCGGACAAGCACGCTGCACACCCAACTCAAAAACAGCAACGGGATCGGCCGGATCGCACAACCCAGACAGCAGAGAACAGCACACCTTGGTCTCGTCACAAATGATGCCATCCCTGATGTGTACGAGGCTGTGAAGCCCGTTACGGCTGGCCGGCAGGTCGGCGCACGAGTATAGGTATAACCGCTCCATGTCCTCCATCTGCTTCTTCTTATGCGCCGGTTTGAGGGCGGTGGCCTGCGGCAGTAGTAGGAGGATCATGACCGCCAGATGCGCGTGAAGATTAGCTAGTGAAGATCCTTGATTCGGAAGAGAGAGGTCGGGGAGCGGCGACCACCCCGGCGAGCAGCGGCGTTTTCCGCCATTACCATGTCGTCTTATCGCTGATCCTAAGCCTTTGGGCACGGTGCTTGTCCTTGGCCAAGCAGAGATCGCGTGTGTCCAAGGAGAGGGACGGAGAGGCAAGCAAGGCAAGGCAAAAGGGGCTGGGGGGGGTTCGCAGAGGAGAATCGGGAGGGATACCAGGAAAGGTTTGAATCGGGAGGTTCCTCTTCGGACGACCCGACGAGGAAATGAAATATATCATCGATTCACGCCGCATCATGCGCCGCCGCCAAAACGCATGTATCGTAGACGTACAGGTATACGTATTCCTGTGGTTGAACGCGTATTTTCAGAAGCTTGAGCCATTACATATGTTGCAGTCTACCCAGAGCGGTTACATGCGCACTACATCTAGTTTCGGGGGTGAATATATACCATCATTCACCTCAGTGACACGAGCGTACATGAGGAATTCATCTTGCTTCATGATTGATTTGTTGGCGCATATTCAATGCCAAACCAAAATGCTACATCAGCCGGCGCATATGATGCCCCAGCGCCGCGAATGACAGCAGACAGAAGAATTTGAACATCGATTGTCCCTCTCAAGCCATATGTGGTAAAAAGACAGATTGCGGTCTGCCACTACACAATGGGAGAGATCTACAAGTCGAGGGGACACAGTTAACGAATCTTGCCTCGCGTCTCGCCGCGTGTACTTCTGGTTGTTGCTCTCTATGATCTGGCCAAAAAGTCCATTTCTGGGTCAGTTTCACCTTCTGCTGAGGTCCTGCCTCTCACTGATTTTCTCTACCACGGTCTGTTGTTGTTGTTGTTGTTGTTGTTGTTGTTGTTGCTGCCCACAGTACCTTCTTCTGTCCGTATTAGTCTAACACTTGACGGGGTCGATTCCCGTGGTCACAGGCAAACTTACTACCCAAGAGAGATATACGAAAATATAATGGACCCGAAGGGTCCGCAAGCCAAAAAAGCCAACGACAGATAATCTAGACCACTCCGCTCGCCTCTACACGCTATGCGAGGTAACCCTAAAAAGAAAGAAAAAAAACGGCCTGGGTGGAACGAAAATAATTCCGAGTGGAGTCTCTCGCTTTTCGCGGAGATCCTGCCAGTGAAGTGTTCTCCGCCGTCACTTTCTACCCAACGCCTTACAAAACGAACCAGCGCTACAGGGGAGAATCACATTCTACCACCACACTTCCCCGGTTCTGCTCTGTCGCGAGTGACTGAATCAGAAAATGCACCTACTGTAGTCTAAAATACTGCACGTCGATTGTCCCTCTCAAGCCATACGTGGTGCACAGATAGATTGCGGTCTGTCACTACGATGGGAGAGATCTTGTCGAGGGGACACAGTTGGTGAATCTTCCCTCGCGTCTCGCCGAGTGATAGTTCTTGTTGTTGCTCTCTACGATCTAGTCAGAAAGTCCATTTCTGGGTCAGCTTCGCCTTGTGCTGAGGTCCTGCCTTTCACTGTTTTTCTCTACCACGGTCTGGGTGAGAACGTATTGTATAGTATTCCGAGTCGAGTCTCTCGCTTTTCGTGGAGTTCCTCCCAGTGCAAGTGTTCTCCGTCGTCAGTTTCTACCCAACTTCTTACACAACGGTTTTCCCTATCAAACCAGCATTACAGGAGAGAATCACATTACACCGGTTCTGCTCCGTCGTTGTGACTGAAAAAATACAACTGCCGCGACCTTCCACATCTCGGGACTTCATGCCGTGGTTGATACTTCGCGCCTTCGCTCGTGATTGTGTGGAGAAAGGTTACCCCCACGACGGCGGGCCGAGATGGGAGACTCTTGTACAAGTCGGTGGCGGTTGGCGACGAGGTCGCCATGTAATGGAACATCACCACCGCATCGATCCACTACTCAATCCAGACCACCACTAAATGGTTCTCCAACAACCGAAGACACTCCAAGAGCGCCAAGCGTCCTGTTCTCCGGCCATCAATGAATATTCTCCTCCGTTTCTGCTGAAGATTCCCGATATTCATCCATCATATTGTGCTCCACGAATACATCTGAGAACGAGTCGGCGCCAAATTTCACCGCTTCACTCACTGAGAAATTGCTACCCTGGCGTCATCCAGGAGGCTTGGGCTCGACGACCTGGTCATGGCCGACTTCGCCTTCTTCGGCGCCAAATTTCCCTAATTCGCCAAATCCCCCTAATTTGCCGGGTGATCCTAATTTGCCAATTTCCCCTGGTTTGCCGGATGTCATCTGCTTCGTCTTGGGTGAATAGTGGTCCGTCTGCCGTTCACGTCGGCCGCAGAAAGACAGACGAAGAAAAACGAGAGATGTGTTGGAAGCCGTAGACGGGGAATCAAACAAATGAGAGAGCGGGACGAAGCGAAAACCACTGATGAACGCGACTCCATAACCCTCCAGGCGGGAAATCAAATACAGAGGTAGGAGGGAGAAGTTATGACGCTTGTTGGGTGGTCACCGTTATATTTCCCGCCGAAACGATGAAGAATCCTACACGGAAATTCGACCGAAGAATAAAACTTGTTGGGCGTCGCATCCTCCACAGCCATCGCCAGTATAGTGTGGTGATGCACCATCACTTCAACGAAACGACCAGTGCATGTGGAACTGTTCCACCACTTACGTCTTGATATATCTGGGACCGGAGTTGCGTTCCCGGATTCGAAGGTAGGTCAGGGTAGATGGTCGTCTGGCTGAAGTGAACCCACACTACCTTAGGGCCATAGATACATATCTGCCAGCGAGCATAGGTGGACAATTTGACGGAATAAATTCCAGGCTCACGAGAGAAAGAGCGGCGTTAAGCACACGTATCGATCGGCCCGCAAGCGTGGGCATCCGCCGGTTTCATCCTACATAGAAAACGTCTCACGAGGGGCACTCTACAGGTGTTCACGATAGAAACGACACAAGACACCGATGCGCGCGCTACGGAGAGAACATCAGTTTACGTCAACGTCTCTCACCAGGGCGATCGTGGCGGAAACCGTGGTGCCCAAGCTGTTGAGGAGTATCTTTTCGTCGGTTTGGGCGTTCAATGACACATGGGTTGGCGGGTTTTGGGGCGTTGAGGGGGGGGAGGCAGGGGGATAAGAGAGCCTTGATCGGTGTTGTTGGCGTTCGCAATTATTCGACCATCGCGAAGCATGCACGCACCATCGAGATGCAGAAACTATGGTGGAAAGGTAGATGACAGTAAAAAAATGGCAAAGGCTGTATTTTCAACTAAGGTTATGTACCATGCATCAGTTCTATTGTTGTCGTGCCACGAATGACCGATCTCGTACCCATTATCGTTGTGTAATCACGTACACGATCGTAGGTCGACCATAGCACGCCAACGGCCTGCTCTCAAGACTGCAAGATATTCGAAACTTGAGGCTCATGTTGCTTATAGGATATGATTTTTGGCCAGAAAATGGCCAAGGCACCAACATGAGAAGAATTGATGTATTACGACGGCTTTTCGTGGGACAGCAGAGGCCCACGTAGCCGAGGATTCACAGGTACGAGCGCTGGAGTTGGGGTCTGGGTTCCTGGAATTCTACGGGAGTGACGTTGGGTGGTCCTTGGGCGAGCCGGTGATGCGGTAGGGTATCGGGCCCTAGATAGGGCAGAGTTATTCCGCATGTTTCAGAGTGTGGCACATGTTCAGCGAAGGAGACTTGCTGGTCGAAGTCCAAATGTACAGATGCATGCTCAACCGAACACCTGAGACAACCGGTAAGAAGCTGCCTCTACCTGAAATTGTTTTGGGGGTGGTACTTGTGATTTGGAACATCGAGGAAAAAGGAAAATGAGCTCTAACCGATCCCCCTAGATGAGGGTTTGAGCCTCGCCCAAAACCATATTCCTTGGAAGCGAGCCCGCCACCTTGGTGTGCTCGACCGCCTCAGCAAAGGGAATGAACGGGCGGACCGGCCCGCCTCAGCAGTAGTAGTGAGAATTACATTTTAAGTGAAAACGAAGGCTGAAATTGTCCAAACAGAACGAACGGCGTCCTCATCACAACATAACATCTGCCCGAACCCGATCCCGCTACACCAACGGCAGGGCAGAGGCTGCTGCGTGGCTCACCTTGCAGGAGGCGTCGCAAGAGGTTGACATGGAGACTATCGCGAGGGTCCCGACGATGAGGGTCGTCGACCATATGGTAAACGCGATCGGATGCGTCTCCATATCTGCAGTCAGTGATTCGATGACATCGGAGCTCTTCGTAAGTAGAGAGGCAAGGCCGTGGAAGACAACATAGTTGGTAATTCCGATGCACAACTGTTCAACACCGGGCAGGAAATCAAGGAGGAAGGGATATCGACAGAAAGCAAGTCATGACTACATGCGGTTTTTCAGACCCCATGGAGCGCAGCGAGCCTGGTCGACCAGCTAACGGGACAGGCATGTCTCTACCCTGGGAGTCCTTTGTGCTTTGTGACTGGAGCAAGCGAAGACATTTTTTTGCTTTTGGTTGTGCAATTAAGGGCATGGGATACACCCTAGAATTCGGTCGCTGATAAGATGATACCGTACTATCGTTGCCGTGTGCCTCCAGCAGCTCTTACACTGGGAGCCCACTTTTCGCGCCTTGAAGCTTGTCACACACCCAGCGACGGCTATAAGAGCATGGTAAATGTTGAGCGCTTGGGTGACAAAATGAAGCTCTCCGTAGTCGCAAGCGATGTGTTCGACGCTAACCGGAACGCCGGAAACTTGTTCGGCCACAGATGCAACGCTGGCGCGCGGGCGGTGGACGATGAACATCGCCGTCAGAAGAGCAACATCCACGGTGCAAAATATCGCGAGGTACCTGCCGATATCCGTGAGACAGCTGTCAGGTTGGACCCAAGGTTATGTCGTACTCTGAAGGAAGTAGGGAGGCCCACGGCTCTCCATGAAGCTACAATATCCCTAGTATGTGGGCTCTTCCTACGCCCTCTTCGCCCCTGGAGTGTTTGCCTGCGCTACCCCAACGCCCAGGTCCTCAGAACAGCGGCAGCCGAAAGTCGACGAAACGAGCTGGCAGTTCGTGACTCCGAAAGAACTATTCGCAGGGCATTTCAGGTTGTGGATGGTGGCGTTCTTTTCTCTCCCGGGCATCCTTTGACTCCCGTGACAGGCCCTTCGCAACCGAGCATGAAATCGTTCCACAAAATCTATGCAGGTTTTCCCAAGTAAGCAAGCAACACTCTGGATAAAAGGTTAATCGGCCAAGTCGGAGTAGGGGTTACGGTTAGGGTCTGCTTTCCCCCTGCCGGTTTGTTTTTTCCAATTCAACTTACTTCGATTGGGCAATCCGTACATTCGCCTAGGCAATCCAATTTCCCAGTACGCGCGATAGTTGGTATCATCACCTGAACAGCTCGGCGTTCTTAATCCGGATCCTCTTCAACCCGGCCTTCCAAACCACTAACACCCTCCACATCTTGAGAAACAGGGACGATATTGCCGTGCCGGATCCCATGAAGTACTGCGGGCCGCCGAAAGCGACATCAATGGCAAAGTATATTGATTGGCGGCGATCCAGAGAAACGTAGGGAGAAGGCACGGCCGAATCACGGCACGAGGAGAGGGCACGCAAGAGCCCGTCGAACTTTACAACTGTGGCCGTCTGCCGCGATGTGATCATCGCCATAGGTGCCGAACGTTTGCCTTTTAAGTCTGTCTGTCTCTGTCCGACAGGACCTCTTTGACTCCGAGGTCTCGTCTCCATCAGAACCATGTCTCCGTCAGCATGAGGAGGAGCGACCGGTTCCATTGGGAACACAGCGAACGACATCAACAGCAACGCGGTGTTCGTCTGTAGTGTTGAAGACACTAGATGACTCGTGGCACATGACAGGCTTGAAAACCGGTGGTTATGTGTGGTATTCAATGAAGGAGTATGTCGCCTACACTGTATTGGGCGGGTTATCGAACTAACGTATCGTGCAAGGAACAAAGATGGACCCGTTCGTCTGGTAAGAAGAAGAATATAACGGTCAATGGGTGGCGAGATTTGCAATACTTCCTTACCAGGATGGGCTGGGCCGTGCAAGTGAAGTCCGATGGAGGCCCCACCAACGACCCCGCCCCAAGCGTCATCAAGGCGATATTCGTGCTGAACACCACGCAGAAGATCCACTGCGCAGCAACGATCGGCCTCGCTTTACTGCCGAGTTCAAGATTCAAGAATGGTGTCGAGAGGTTGTTGTCGTTGTTGTTGTGGTTGCTGTTGTTGTTGTTGTTTTCACACTAAAAACGTTCCGCTCTCGCTGCCCAGAACCTTCTTCTGTCCGTCCTAGTCCAACACTTGACGCGGTCGATTTCCGTGGTCACAGGCGAACTTCCCCTAAAAGGGTGCACGAAAATATAGTGGACCCGAAGGGTCCGCAAATAAATTGATGCGTGTGTATCGGATTGTTTTCCTGTAGACACAGATCCAGCGCGCTGTAGTTTGTCCAGGTCGAGGCCTAAACCTCATCGTTCGGAATGCCTGAGCTGCGAAAATGCAAATGGGCGTGGCCACAAATCATGTAGTGCTTTGAAAAACGAGTCTAGTCACAACGCCGACTTCATTCGGTGGTTGAATCACGAGCTCCCCAACTGTGCAGTCTTCGCAAGACCTTCGTTCGCCTTCCTAGCCGACACTCCAGTCGATTCCTGCTAATAGTACGCTCCTGCTTCACAGCGTGGTGTAAACCATCTCGTACAACACCATTCATCAAATCAAAGTGCATCACGCGGCAACTACACACTATCATTCGTCTACGTCCCGTGATCGTCGAAATCCCACACTGTTCCAAGGAGCTCTACTGTACTGTTTCTGTAATCATCTCCAGGGGTACTGCTGGCAACCATGGAGGAGAACCAACAGTCTCATGCATGCAAAATGCCCAGCCCTAGTTGCGCTCCATGTAGAGGGTTATTAATCTCGCTCACCGGTAAATTATGGTCCACGCGGTAAGTGCCACCGCCACCGCGGCAATCAGGCTGCTCATTGTGATAGCCACGATCCCAGCCATAGATCCCCACGGAGCATAGTCGCACTCCTAACCCGGCAAGACGGTGTACATAGTTGAGGGGGATAGGGTAGGGGGTAGTCAGCACGAAGGAGAGGAGGAGCATGCTGTAAGAACTTGGAGGGGCGAATAGAAGGAACGTGGCGGGGATAGGAGAAAGGTAGGTCAACGTTGCATCCTAACCGTTGTTGGACCGTTGTGGAGATCGTTAGCTTGGTTCTTCGAAAACGGACGCGAAACGCGAAACACGTACGCGGGCTCCAGCAGGGCCATGCGTGGATACACCATGTGTTGGCACTTCTTCATTCTGCTTCGTGCTTGCGCGTGTGTGTGTGGTGCCCTTGGGCACGTTGGAAGCTATCAACCCTTGCGTGAAGCTACTATTATTTCATCCCCGCCTTTCAAATCTGCTCCACTATTATTCCATTGTTGCCGCTCCCCATTCTCTGAGGCGATTTAAACGCATCTCTTTGTCCCGTTTTGTCGCTAACGGCTATTTCGTCTGTCGACCAAGATCCCCGAGAATGGTGGGCACGGTGCCAGTAGCGAGGTCATATATGTGGTGCTATCTATAGCTGCTTGGTTGGTCGCCCATAGGCGTAGAACGCAGTCCGCTTCTCTATTGTATTCCTTCGCACGCGGCGCTTCTGCGGGTGTGGTCCGAGAAGTCTACAGTAGTGGTTGAATAACGTCCGGCATCACTCACACGCAATAGGCAACCCAACGTACGTGGTACTTCTTCGACAAATTAAGCGAGACACACGTCCTCACCATGCCATAGAAGTTGTCCGGGAGGTCGACGAAATGCTCGCACTCGCGGGATATTTCAGCGAAGGAAAAAACTACCGATCGCGAAGCATTGTTGTTGCAGCTGCCAACGTGCGACTCGTACACCCAATCCCCGCAACTGGGTGATCGGCGAGTGGGGTGGGGGAAGGCGAAGAGTGGATGCTGTAATTTTCTGTTCGTGATGCGAAAAATCAATTTTCGTAGAAACTTTGCTGTATCTCTTGGACGGCCTGGCTTGGTGGTAGTCTCCCCCACGAGCGGGTAGGGAAATACATTGTTGCGGTACCCCCCCAGCTCTATGTAGGAGGAAGTTGTCCGACAACTAAAACGGAGGGTTTGAACACCACCTTGGAGTATGAAGAGTCCTAAGTCATTTCCCTGCTTTTTGGGCATGATTTTCCGCCCGCCCAGACGTCTTCAAGTTTCGAGCTGTTGTGACCGTTGTGCTTACCGAAGACCATCCCAATGATCACCCCAACTCTTTCCCTACGGCGTTCGGTTTCATTTCGAACGTAAGTTCCCCTCATTTGTTTGCCATTGTTGACAGGGCCGGCGTAACCACATGGCATGAACCGGCTAGGTCTACGGATCAGCGTGGGTAGCACACTCGCCGGGGTTTTTGAATTGCGCAAGAACGCGACTGTCACTCTCATTCTCCCCCGCCGTATGCTATCAATCTGATCTACTAAGGACCACAAAGGCTCATGGAGGTCGCATAGAAAAATACACATGTACAAAACGTTCCACGGATACCTGGGTTCTACCACGCCCATAAGGGTGGGCGATCCCTCGCTGTCCCTTCCGTCCACGATAAACCTTAGCAAGGTGCTCCCCGGTGTCTCAACGAAGACCGGAACCTCATAGTCCCACCCTGGCATGTTTAACGTTGAAGGAGAGCGAATACAAAAATATTTCGGTTCTTGGCCGAATTCTCCTCCTCCTCCCCCCGCTCCAGTTTCTCCTTGGACGGTTGCACAACGTTTATCCATTCCCACAACGTAGAAAGAAGACAGCGACCAGTGCGCCCCGATTCAATGGCCCAACACGCGTAGCACCACAATCTTTAAGGACGGTTGTTGGGTGAGCACCACAACAGCGGTTTCGTTGTGCCATGATTCTCGTTGGTGGAGAGTTGCTTCGATCGACAACGCAAGCATACATCCCGGGCTGTCGACATTAGCTTCCAAACACAAGGTAAGGAGACCAATAGACCAACCTGTCTGAGTAGTGGTCAGTGACGGTGCCCCCGAGCCTCCATGGACAGAGCTTTCTGCACACGGAAAGGGTCCGTGCTCGACGGCGTAGCACGACGTCTGGTCACCGGCGGTGATCACGTGAACTTCCAGAGTGTCGGAGCGGTTGAGGCCTAACGTCTGCGGGGATGTGGGAGGGAAAATCGTGACGGCAGGTGAATACTACAAATCAGGCCCAATCATCGGGGGCTTGCTGTTTACTTGGCAGGACAAGAAGTTAGATAGCAATGTTCATGCGTATCCGGATGTTGGAGAGTCAACAGGAACTCGAGAAAAATGCAAGTGCTCGCCCGCGTCAATGAGGTCTCTCCATGATGAACAACAAAGTTAAGGAAAATCTACAACAAGCGTGTCACGGATGATAGACGAACAAGACTCGTAAGTGCAGGAAAACGGCGTCCACCTCAAAACAACAGTACCTCTCTCGCCGGTCCCCAATTGTCCACCACACCGACTGTCAGGTTTGAGAAAGCAACCACCCCTTCCGCGCACGAGGTCATTTTTTGGCAGTCTCCCGTGCCCACAGACTGTCTAGAGACATTGAGGCTGTACGAGAACTCCGTTTCCGGCAGTGGCTCGCAGGGGCGGCAGATACAGGTGTAACCGTCGGGGCACGTTCCTGCTTGTTCGAGAGAAAAACGAGGAATGCGATACACGTTGGTTTCGTTGAGGGCGGTTGAGTCGCGACCGTTGTTGCACACGTTTTGTTGTCTAGCACAGTTGGTGGAGAGGGGCTGTAGCGAAGAGGGAAAACCTCGCCAGGTCCGATTGGGCTATAATTGCGATTTCTCTATTGTCAATTAGTATGTTCGTCGCGTACATAGTTGGTACATGCAGCGCGATATTTTGTCGCTCGCCAAAAGAGGTGATCGTGCGTTCAACACACTCAAATAATAGGCTGCTGGTGGGAGACACAGAACTGACGGGAAAGTTGAAAAGGGTGAGGCATTTACGGTGTTTATAGTCGTCGTCCCCAATCCACACCAGAACCCATGCCCGCGTTTCGGGACACACCATCGACGGAATGATGAGAAACACACGTCACAGAAAGAATTAGGTGCGTTAGCTTAAGGAATTTCGGTTATTGGGAAGGAACCAACGCATCAGATACAGGCGTCGGCTTACAAAACGGTAACCTAAAGAAAGTTGTCATCTTCTTCACGCATGTCTCAAATCGCGACTTGTTTCGTCGAGCTCCGGTATCCCGCTGTCTCCCTTGTACACAACCACCGACGCCAGCATGGTCCGGAACCTAAAATAGAACTTTCAGACCAAAACTATCGCGTCAGACCATGGGGGTAACATATTGATGACACGCTGGGTAGCGAATGGCATCATCCCGAGAAAATAAATGTGTAAAGTTTAGTCTACACAAACTGTCAACCCATCAAGAACATATAGGCTAAGCGATGCAGGACGCTTCCGAACTTAGGGGTGTGCTAAGGCGTACTTACTACCGAGTTCCGTGCACTTGGAGTCGAACAAATTCTCGGCGATCTTGAAAAACCCTTCCGGGCACACTACAGCCCCGTACACGTTCTCGGACTGGATGCAATGTCCTTGTTCGGAATCCAGCACCCCGAGTTGCAATAGTAGAGCACTTCGTGAAAGGTACGGCACACATGAATCGAGGCGGCGGGTAGCAGTCGGTCAGGGTGAGTGGAGGCCAGCGACGGGTGGAAACGTTGACGGAAACGGGTATACGCCGTTGTTTGGGGATTTGCGTACATGTATGGGGAACTGGACCAAGTTGTAAGGAAGGATTAACAGGTAACAGCGGTGGGAGCTGCAACTCCAGGAGAGATTGTCAGAGGGGGTTCTGGTCGTGAGGACCCCTGCCTGCAGGAAACGCCACCAACGTTTGTTCAGTCTGCCAAAGCGAGCAAGGCAACAGCAACCACTGCTGTTCAAAGAAATCCATCAAAAATTGCCACCAGTGAAAACCTCGAAAAGACTATCGTGTCGGTATGTGTGAATTGCGAGTGTGGTACCCCATGGAACTTGGCGCAAAATCAACCCTGTTTCCAAATTGAGAAACGGTTGCACATGCCTCGACGAATTTCCCGGCCCCTCTGACGATTCTCCCAAGGGAGCTCACGGAAGGCAATCCAGGGCGCACAACCTACGCTAACCTTGCTTGTTTCTCGGGTGTTTAATAATATGAGCTTGACTAGGGAACCTCGCGGGGGATGAAAATCCAGTGTCTACCCTCCCTCTAGTCCAAAGATAGCATCCCAACGTCCCCTGAATATACACATACGATCAAATATCCCGCCAGGTTGGGCCCAAAATCCTCCCAGCACACGCACCGCATAAAACACGATAATTGGGTACCCTGCTGTCGTTCTCGTTAGGATGAATGACAACGAAGTTCATTCCCTTTTCTCATCATAGGGTGAAAGACGGGTAGGTGAAGTTTGATCAAAATCAGCTACATCGAAGACGGGCATTCTCTACACATGATCCCGGGTTCGAGAAACAAGCTCATGTGCGAAAAGCGTTGTTTGTATTGAAAATAGGGAAGCAGTGAACTCAGGAAAGAGGGTGTGCCGAACGGTGCAGATGCAATTGAGATACGACGAAACCGACAGCGGGGGGCGGGACATGGCGTCAGGGATCAGCAAAAAACAAGTCGGGGCATCCGCCACAGGCTGTGTTCTACTGCGCGGAGGAGGTTGCGGACAACACGACGAAAGGCACGGGCGAGGAAAAGTTTAGAACACTTGCTCCGGTCGGTGTGTTTCTAAGTGGTCTCTTCATCCCATTCCCCCGTATCCATGAGAGTTTATCGCAAGGGACCTCGTGGCCATTTCCTTGGACTTTAGACTAACCTGAGGTCGGCGTAAGAGAGAGGCACATCCCACGTGGAGTACCCGCCGGACACGGCTGCCTCGTGGGTCTCGTTGATCAGCAGAAGGGCACCCACCACTTCCTTGGCAAGGTCCGACGGGACGTGGGATAACGCCTGTAAAGGCCATTCTGGCACCAAATCTGTCGCTCGGGATACATACGCATGCAGGGAAGTGCAAGAGAAGAGCGCGAGTTTTTGTGGGGGCGGTGAACACGGTACGGGTGACGCGATTCCTGGAATCGAATCTACAGCAACACGTTTTTGGACGATTTCGGTGGCTGCTTGACAACAACAAGGGGACGGGGAGCGATGACGGACCGCTCTGCCCTTGAACGCTGTTGGCGTTGTTTATCACTCTGTGGTTGGTTGCTACTGCTACTGCTGCTGCTGCAACACTGCCTTGATTATGAGAAGGGGAGCTTGCCGTTTATTCCCTACCTCATTTTCCCCTTGCTAATGGTTCATGAACAGAGGCGGACCGCGAGCACATAGGCGAACCGAAGCAAGGTACTTATCTCGAGTGCGCCAGAAACAACATGCCCCGCCAAGATCGATCATATATCCATTACGGGAGAGCAAAACAAATGAGTACAGAATCTCAGAAGATAGAACACAGAATGCTCATTATGAATCTCGAACATCGTTCGGTTCAAATTCGCACCGTTCGCATGCCGTCCAGAATGCGACCTCGGCAAAATCCAAACTTCCGCCCGAGGTTGCCGGATGCGGAAAACATACCCAAGCCAATGTTCTATTCGAGAATTGAAACGAATCCTCCACCCCATTAAGCTCCGAAAGTTCGTCGTGTTTTCGCGAACTTCTACATACGTTGTTTATTGTTTCATCGATATTGCAAAAGTGTACCATGGTATGGAAATTTGATTAGTTAGACCAAGAGGAACAGCCTTGCTTGCAACTCAAGAACGCCACACCAGAACCCAAGCACCAAGTTTTCCCCATGACTATGGACTGCTCGAAGTCTCGGCATTTCAGATAACTGTGAGGGGGGCAGCGCAAAAACCGCGAGGCGGGGCCCCTACCTGTGGAACACGGGAAAGGAAACCCGCTGGCAGCGATGTCCTCCCGGACGAGAATAAAGTTGACATCCGAAATATTGACTTCCCCTTTCACACACATTGCGTTCAGTGAAAACAGGCACACACATAGAGAACAAAGGTGGACGTAAGATCGGTGCTGATTCGCCGGGTGACGTCAATGATTCAAGCGTGGGGGTGACGCGGTGGTGGAGAACGAAGCAGGCGTACTCTGAAAATGCCACAAGACCCGGCGGCGAACGCGACTGGAGTTCAATTTTGGACATGTTTCTCCCTAAGATTTCGTTTTCCGTTAAAACAAGTCCTACAGGTCAGCAGCGATCAAGGAATGCCTGTTCGGACAGGAATATTACGATCGTAGCTCTCACGTGGGCCTAAACATCTGTCTACTTGCCGAGGAAAGACAGAGGCTTCGCAAGGCGTAGGAAGGGAGCGGGGGTGATTGGTCTTTCTCTTGACTTCGACACCCGACAGACATGTCCGAAACGTGTTCTTCTGTGCAGACATTGCGTCGGAAGCTGGTAACGTTGAGAGGCATGTACATCGCAGGCGATTTAGAAACCCCAAGAATGGTGGGGACGGAGCCCGATCAAACATCAATTTCCATCGAAATTGTATGGTTTGCTCACTCTAGGTTTGCGGTTGCGGTTGGAAAGGGCCTGGGGTCCTGGTTGTGGGTGCTGGAAACGTTGCCGCGATCATTAAAACACGACATCGCCGCTGGTATCAGCTTAATTCGGTGGCACAAAGGACACTCACATCGTCGTTGTCAGCGTATCTCACCTGCAGCGTCCATGCGCTCGACCATGTCGGTTCGAACGAAACCGACATCCACGTTTTCGTTGATGACGTCGTAGACAATCTGCGAGACGTAGATAAGAAACACGCACGGAACCTATGTTGGTCTTGAAGCTACAGTCGGTTCCGGTCCATACCTACACCCACATTCATGTCGAAATCAGATTGCCCTGCCGTCAGAGCCCGCGTCGGTCTTGCGCAGAAGCGATCCAGACTTTGGAGCTTCTCGAAAGAAAGGCTCATGGTCCAACTACTTGAACTCGACGCGTGAGGGTGGAAAAGCAAGGTTGGAAGCGAGATTTCAGCAGTCGCAACAACATGAAGAACACCACCAACAGATATCACAACGAGCAACAGCAGCAGCGTACCTCACCTTTTTTTGGTTGTACGCAAATCGAACCTCCTCAGTGTCCGCCATGAGGTTAAACCCCTGATCTTGGAGCAGCCCCCACTGGAGCTGAAACGCCCCCAAACCTGACACCGACACGCCCTCGACAACTTTGTCCTGCGTGTTTGCGCGGTTCACGTTGCTGTCAGGGCAATATGCGCCTTGGATCGACGGAATCGTTTTTTTTTGGCGTGGCTCGTTTGCGAGGTTGTTTGAGCTTTGCCTCTAACGCATGTGGGCGGGGCCAGCACGTGCGCGATGCGAAAAACTGGTGTGCGAGTTGGACCCCGTTCCCCCCAGAGAAACGAAAATAAACTCGGCAATAGCTGAAGGGAGATGGCGGGCTTCCTTCCAAGGACTAGCGTAACTCTTGCACCTACAAGTTGATGAAAAGGTCTTGGCACTATTATGCCACCGAGCAAGAAATGCGGTCGGTCATATCATGTTTGGCCTGACCTGCAAGTGCGCGACTTCTGTGATATCGCTTCGGTTTGCAGCCGTGATGACCACCCCTCCAAACAAGTTCAGCTCGTTCCCTTGGCGAAAGTTTCTCAGCGAGAGGATGGCACTGACCCCAAACTCGCTGAAGAATATCACAGAGGGTTGTCGGGTAAGCAGGAAAATGGCAGAGACAGAGAGACAAAGAGACAGAAAACGGGAGACGTTTAGGCGGAAGGAAAGGGGGTGCCAGGGAGGGAGGGAGAGAGAGAGAGAGAGAGCCAATTTCTACCTTGCGGTTTCGCTTCTTGAAACGGGGATAGACAACGCGTGTTACCTTTCCATGCAGCTTGCAGATCCGGGGTTTAGAAACAAGAAGTCGACGCTCGCAGACGAGACGGCATCCCAAACGTCGTCGAAGGCCAGAGGGACGGCAATGAAGCCCACACCTGGGTATACTTCGCCAACGGTCTGGTTCAGGTAGGCGCTGAACGTCGGCTCGAAGGACTCGAGAAACGCCTCAGTCCCTGGAAACAGAGCAATATGCCGACATTCAACAGCAATGCGATTGTCGCGTTGTGGGCACAGACAGGCGCGATAAAAGGCATTAGCCTGGTGCTCGTCTAGTGATGTGTCCGAGAAGTGTCACGTAAGTTGATGTACTGTAGAATCGACGCAAGTAAGAGAAGCATTAATGCATGCGGTGAAGCCCCCAACGTACCCCGACGTATGGTTCATGTTTAGCGAAGGCTTGGAACGTCCGGGATGCCTTTGAACGATCGCGTGCAATTTCTCAAGCCTACGGCTGCCAGATCATTCCGTTGATCAATATTGTTACCGTCGAGGCAACTACTGCAAGTATTCAATGATGTATCCCACCGACAGTCGGTATACGCGTTTGGTATGGAAATGTTCTGGGTGTTGGGAAGAAACCACCGTAATCCCCGCGGAGTTGGGGACAACAAGATGGATGATGAATATGTTGGCTTTGCTGCCCACGACGGTACATGTGCGACTGAGGCACAACAAGGCGGTGTAGATCGGGGATGCAGCGCTGCGCCCCGCACCGGAACGTTCACTACGCACTACACCACACACCTCGAGTTTTCACTCGAACTCACCCTGCTCCCGGAAATAAACCCCAAAATGTTTCGTCCTCCATGCATGCCAACTATAATAGAAGGACAGCGCCACGTGCACGAAACAACATTCTCCACACCTGCCAATACCCCGCTGCAACCAAAACGTTCCAGCGCCAACCTACCAACCAACTGGTCCTGGTGCGCTTCTGTGTCTGCGGTCGTTATGTTGTGGTCCTGATGGTGCAATACTGCACATGCACACGAATACTGGTTTGTGTCTGCTGTGATTTGCTCAGGATCGCACACATCGGAGTCTTGGCACGGGGGTGCGCGTTCCAAACACCACACATCGCCTCTTTCCATTTTTTCAGAATCGCACGGGTCGGAGTCATCGCACGGGGTGTGCGATATATTTTCAGGACCAACTGTTGTATTCATGTTGCGCACAGGTATTGGGTACGTGGCGTCTTGGCACAAAAAACTAGAATAATAAAACATAAATAGACGACCGCATAGGGTGCCAAGACCCGTATTCTTATGGTGTAGTACAGGATTTGTGGTCCTGTGGAGTGAACGTCAAGCATTTTCTAAACCTCCGTCAGACCAATCAAACCCCGGCACATGTCTGGAAATTTGGCATTGTAACCTTCGTGCCATCCCGCCCGATCCGTACAAAGTACACCCACCCCTGACAAGAGAGCATGTAATAGACCCACCTGTAATGGCTAGTCCTCCTATTCGATATGTTTTGTTCTCCGCCGCCATCACATTGGGTGGCACTGCGCCGCCTGATTTTGTTCCCTGGCCTGATGTTGTTCCCTGCTGTGGAGAGAAAAGCTGGCACAGACAGCACAATAGCAATATTTCAGTACATACGTACAGTACGTATCTCGAACGGGGAGACCGTCTATCCGTTTGTATTTTTTTTTTCTGAGGGGAACGCCGGAACAACGGCAGTAGAAGCAGCAGCAATGTCGTTGCCGGCGTTCGAGTGTGAGGAGCGATCGTGGAGCGATCGTCCGGACTGCTGGGGACAACCAACTTCGGAGAGCCAATTACTGTTGTATGCTTGTCCCTCCCCTAGAATCATTCAATGTAAGTATTGAATTTGGTTGGGTGAGGCCTCCTGCACAAGGCTGTGGTCCCGCCCATTACTTTCCTGTTGATTGTCTGATCTACAATATATTACTTTGATCACACAAGCCTCTGAGCTGGGCCTCGCCCCACCCAAACTCAGGCTTCCTGTCCCAAAACAAAACAAAAAAAAACAAGGGGGGGGGCTCGATCGCTGTATCCCCCCCCGCCCCCCTCTACTCTGGGGCATCTGTCGCATGTCCAATGGCCCACATTGTTCTCATTGACACTCCACGGTTTGGCCTCGAAATTGTTGTCTGCGTCGCCCCACTCCGAACCGTTCTTTACACTTGGCTCGCGGGTAGGTTGCAGCCAACGAATGGCTGCGGACCCGTGACCTCCGCCACAAAAGTGTGGAGTGAATCATGCCTCCGGCCCCCCTGTTGCCGCCAGATGAGTCGGAGTGGGCGCAAGTGGGCGCCTTTCCAGCGGCCTCAGGCCGGTTTCCTACCTTGGATGAGGTCAGGCGGGACCCGATGGAAGGCGACCTATGCCGCTTGCCATGGCAGGCTCCCGTGTGGGATTCCAAGGGTTTCATCACGGGCTTCGTGCGAGCCCATGCTGGTTTCTGGGAGGACCACATCCTCCGTGATCACTCCTCACGGGATACCTTGACTTCGTACATCCAGGATGGAGTCGACCTTTACGACCTTCTGCTTCCCAAATTCAGAGGCGCATCGCCGTCTCTCCCCTACAATGTTGATCATTTCCCGCAGCGAGTTTTCTCCAACCACCGTTGGCTGCCGGAATTTGATAGCTTTGTCGACGCCGAAATGCAATCCTTGCTGGCCAGAGGCTGCATTTCACAGTGGGCTGACGTCAAGAGCCCCACAGGTCCGGTGCGTCCTCGCATGATCATGGCTTAGTTGGTGGAGACGTCCAATCCGCTTTTATCTACGATGCTCGACCGCTCAATAGCTGCACACGAACAATACCTCTCCCCATGGACACGGTAGCGCGCGTGGCTAGCATCGCGTCGTCGGGATGCTACATGACGTCACCCGATGACTCCTCCGCGTTCAAATAATATTCTCCTGCAGCCATCGTCCTAGCCTCTCTTCGGTTAATCCTACAAGGGTGTCGACTACTGCTGGTGCGTCCTCTTAGCCTCAGCCCGTACGTCTACCATACCCTCAGCGAAGCGAAGGCGGCATTTCAGCGTTCCAAGGGCGCCCCTTCTCTAGCATACCTCGATTACTTTTGGCGGAGAAATTTCCTGGCAACATATGGTCTGCTGGCGCGAGATCAGTGGTTGGCCGCCGGGGAAGCGACCCACGTCGCCATGCTGACCTCGCTCTTCTGCAGACAGTTCCTGTCACTCAAGAAGTGCGAGCTTCGACCGGTCACGGCTCTACAATACCTCTGCATCATCTGCGATTCGGAGACGATGACCTTCCGGATCCCCAAGAGAATCTGGACAAGCTGCGTGACTTGCTGCGAACAGCCCTGGCCGATGGATGCGTGTCCTACCGAACGCTGCGGCGCGTTGCGGGCAAGTGCATGAGCATGACCATGGCGATCCTACCGGCGTCGGTTTGGACGCATGCCATGTTTGCCGTTCTTTCCGCGATGGACAAAACCAACCAGCGTCAGGTCGATTGACACGTGATGCTTACGCGGATCTACGGCAAGAGTTCCAGAATTGCCTGTCGCTGACGGCCTCTTCGCACGAAGGGCCTTGGCAGCGAGCGAGCCACCTCATCGTCAATCTCGACGGATCAACATTGGGGGAGCCCATACCGCGCTGGTTGCGTGTTCCCCGACGATTGGCTACCCAAACATATCAACAAGAAGGAGATGTTTGCGTTGTACACTTGTTGCGCCTCTTCTGTGTTCGTTTTCCGACTAACTTGCAGCGAGCGCACGTGTTCATCGACGTGGACAACATCGCGATATGTGGATCGTTCAACACGGGGCGGGCGCGCGACCCGGAAACGCATGCGCTTCTTGTTCGTTTGTTTGAGCTATAGGTCGAGTGCGAACTATGCTGTCAAACGGGCCCCGTTGGCTGCCAATGTCGTCGCTAATGATATCTCTCGCCCCTCGCGTGAGGGCTAAACCCAGCGGCCTTTCAGGCACGCTGGGAGGACATGGGGCCGGTTATTATCGACCTCACGGCCTCCGATGCTCCGGCTCAGCGTATCCCGGGGCCAGACGTTGCCCTGCCGGGTCAGCGGGTGTAGGTGTCTTCGCCCAAGACGTGTCATTGTGCCCAGGTACCCTGAATCGAGCGTTCGGTGATGGCGGGCCACGTAGTGCAACACCTTGCGGAGTGCCACGCGCATGCCGTTGTTGTCGTGCCGGGTTGTAAGTCTTACTGGTTCTCTCGGGTGCAGCAAGCAGGAGGTGCGGTCGCGGTTGATATCCCCGATTAATGCGGGGGGAAATTTTCAATGGCCTTGTCCAGACGGGTCCCTGAAAGAGTGGAGGTGTCCGCGGTGGTCCGTGGTAGCTTACGAGGTTGATTTTGCTTCTTGTCCTTAGGTGCTGCCTTTCTAAACAGAAAAAATGACTCCGGATAACCTTGTTACTGCAGGATACAGCACTCGTCCATCTTGCCCAGTTTCCCCCTTTGACTTGTGGATGGCTTGCGCTTGGTACAACAGGTCCCCGCCCTGCCTCCTGGCAGCTGTGTCCGGTTTGTAGCGCGTTCGTCATGCCGGACGGAAACGTGGGACATTTCAACTGTTGTTGGTCCTGCGGTGTCCAGGCTGCCCGCGGGCGTCCGGTCCCGGCTCTGGTGTCGATCGATTTCGACGTGTTGCGTGCTCATGGCGACCAGGTCCTCTCGGCCGTGTCCAACCGTCGAGCTCAACAGCGCAAATGCGCAGTGGCGGACGAGTTTGACGCTTTCATGCTTTCGTCGACCTATCAACGGCGGGGTTGGAAGCAGGCCTCGGACCAAGACGTGTTCGACTATCTTTGCTTCTTGGACACACAAGGCGGTGGTACCAAGTGGGTGCACGACAGGGCATGTCCTGGTGTCGGCACGAACCACGGCCATGATTGCCTTCCAAACTCGCCATGTGCTAAGCGGTATGCCGCCTCGTCCATGCAGAAAGGGATCGTGTCCAAGGTGACGATGGCGATGCAGGAACAGTTGGGAAAATACAGCTGTCAAACAGTTGGGCAACCCTTGTCGTAGTCCTCTCGTCGACTCCTACCTCGTCTTCACGGGGGAGGGATTAAAACGTGTGGGTGTCGCTGTCAACCAGGTAGAGGCTTTGTTGCCGCACGTCCTCATCGATTTGATGAGGGGCATGCGCTCTCGTGCGCAAACTGCATCTTCTTTGGCGGTACGCATTGACCTTACCAGGGACGTCGCCTTTTTTTCGCTGGCGTTCGCCTCCATGCGGCGGGGCCACGATCCCTCCTTCACTATGGGGTCGCAAGTTCTGCGGTTGCCGGTGGGGGAGGGTCTGATTTTCAACTTCCAGTTTGGTATGACCCTCGGCGACTCTGTCGATGCTGTCGTAGTGGGTCCGGACGTCGCCTGCCCGTCTATTTGCGCGGTGAGCAATGTTACGGTATACACCAGTGCGGAGGAGCGTATTGGCTAGAATCTGTCCCGAGGGCACCTATTTCTGACCGTCCTGCCGGACGGAACTCGGGGCTGCGCTCCGCTTACGGCGGCTCAGATGACGGCTGCCCGGCAAGGGCATTTGCGAGCGGCGGGACTTCCATACCGCTATGCACTATGCACTCGTTCCGGGTCGGAGGTTCTGTTGCACAGTCGCTTGACGGAACGGCGATGGACGCTATCATGAAAATTACCAGGTGGCGTACTGAGAGCGTTGCGCAGCGCTATGTTGGCGCCACTACTAGTGTAGGGGCAACGGGTTCCAAGAGGAGCCGTAGCGAGCGGTACGCAGACTCAAACGCATTACCGTTGTCGGCTGACTTCACGTGCGATTTCTCTGCGTGTGCTCGCCGCGGAAAATAAAGAAAGTTTGGGTGGGCGAGACCTGGCTTAGAGGCGTGGGTGGTCAAAAACTAAGATGTGGAGCAGCGGATAATTAACAAGAAAGCACTGGGCGGGACCACAGACCGGCACAGGGGGGCTCACCCAACCAAATCCAATACTCAGTCTACTTAGACTTCATTAATGATCTGGGTACGGGATAAGAATACGCGGGGGATTCCAGCGTCTTTGTTGTCGGGCCTATCGTCTCAAAGTACAGTACATGTAGTGTGTACATTATGGCTACGTACACAGTCTACATATGGCACGCTCGTTCAAGGTTGGAGTACAAAAATTCCACTCTAAAAGATCTACTCTGAGCACTATACAACATGCAGCCTTGTGCAGCCATATTTCTTGACCGCCTTGTGTGGTATCATCTCCAGCCGGCTTTTCTTTCATCTTGCATCACCCCTTGACGACCTGTGCCCTCATTAGCCCACTCTTTGGGGACCCGCTCTCTAAGTATGTGCTTTCCATGATGAACTGCTGCTGTACAGCCTGCCTGCTTCGCTGTTTCGTCCGTGTCAGAAAATCTCGCCGCATAGACTAGGCATCCCATTTGCGCAAGAGAAATCTGGAGGGAGTACGCCCGCTGCCCCTTGCTTAGATTAGAGATACTCTCGCAGTTGATTTGTTTAACTCTTGTTGTCACTACAGTACCTTTTGGGCCAGGTTTGCTCACCGTTTACTCACCACGTGGACTGCGCGAAGTATGTAAGTCGACTGAATCAAGTTCACACAACCTCAAAATACGAAGGTAACGACGGCCGTTATATTTTTTTCATGATTTGTTGTTCGTTTGGTTCGTCGTTCGTCGTGCGCATTTCCTCATCGGGTCGTCCGAAGAGGAACACTTCCCGATCCAAACCGTTCCGGGTATCCTTCCCGATTCTCCTCCGCGCACCCCCCAGCCTTTATCGGACCGCCCTTCGCCCGTGTATGTCCGTCCTGAGCCACTGGTCCCATAGCAATCACTTGATCAAGGACTACTGCTGTAGGACCCGTGCCGACAAGCCCTAGATCAAAACAGTAACAGGATCTCCATGGCGGACTCCACCGCTGCTTCGCACGGTGCTGCCCGCCCTGCGACCTTGTTCCCCAGGATCAAGGATTCTCTCACGAATCTGGCGGTCATCATGATCCTCCTGCTCCTGCCGCAGGTCGCCGCCCTCTGACCGGCGCACGAGAGGAAGAGCATGGAGGATATGCAGGGTTCATGGGGTTATGTACATTACTTGACCTTTTCATGGACACGTCCGTCCGTGGATGTCCATGGGCGTTGTCCGTGGGGATTTCCATGGGCATGTCCATGGACATGTCCACGGACGGGTAAGTGTTCGGAAGTCCACTGTCCACGAGACGGATCACGTTTGTTTCCTTTTGTTCATGTTGACGCGCGCCCTTCCCCCTGCTATGGGTCTCCCCACACTTTCGGAGTTTTGATCATCCGCCCGCCCATGTTGCTGCATTCTTGGCCATGACGGGCCGCCCATGGTCATGCCCAACGGGCAAGCCTACAATGCCCATGGGCACCCCAACATGTGCAGCCCATCGTCGGGCACAGCCCACCATGGTGAACATGTTTTGCATACCAGTGGGCCGCCCATCGTGGGCAAAATTACAGGGAAATACGGTTTGGCCGGGATCCTTTTATGGTTGGCCAAAACTTTTGGTTTTAGTCCCTATAACGTCCAACAAATATACGTCCCCCTGATCCCCACGACCAAGACGGCCTAGGAAAAAAAAAAAACGTGAAAGCGTGGGGGTACTCCCCAACATTTTTGAAGAAAAATAGAGAACGGAAACGAGGATGCTTGGGATCGGACCCCAGCCCTCGTGAAGAAAGGGCGTACGCACAAACTCTTGGGGTATAAACGTGCACAACCTCCCACACTACTGACCGACCGTTTTCTTGAACCGTCCATGGGACACCCATGGGTCACCCATGGGCCGCCCATGGGCACTTCATGGCCCACCCATGGGCATCCCCATGAGCGGCCCATGGGCGGCCCATGAAGTGCCTACCGTGGGCACTTCAACCTAGAACTTCGCCACCGGGATATCGACCTAGGAGTTAGCCACCTTCACGCCAACCTAGAACTTAGCCACCAGCGCCAACCTAGCACGTATCGTGTGGGCTTGGGGTTGGGGTTACGGTTAGCGTTAGGGTTATTTGCCGCTATAGTGCCCGTTGCAAAGCAGATAATCTATTGCTTAGGAGTACACTGGTTGGGTGAAGGGCTCTCATTGGCCGCCCATGGGCCGCCCGCCCATGGGGTACCCATGGGCACGCTCATGGGCAGCCCATATAGGCTGCCCACGCGCATGCCCATGCTCATGGGCATGGGCACACCCATGGGCGACCCATGGGTGACCCATTGACTGCCCATGGGCCTAACGGGGGCCCATACGCGGCACATGGGTCGCTTGGGAAAACTGTAGAAAGTGCGGGAGACCGTACGTGCAGCGAACGGTGCTTTTGTGTACCCAACTATATTCTTGTACAATTTTCATACTATCATGGAAGGTGGGTTCGCCGAAAAGTGTCTCGTCGACGCCAATACAAGACCCACATGGGCGCCTTGTGGAGTTCCCGCCAAACAACGGCTTTGGCCAAGGCGGATGGATGGAAATGGTTGCGTGTTAGCGTCTCGTTGGAGGGTGTCGAGTTGACTCTATTTGGACCCGATACATGCCCAATAATCTTCCTTCCGCAGGGAATAAAGAATCCTTCGTTATTGGCTACCATCCAAGAATTGAACAATGCATTATCTCAAGAAGCTATCCTCGTCGTAGCTCATCATACCACCTAACAATGGCGTATCTCGTTTGTCAACGAATGCAAAGATGCCGAGCCGCTGAAACATGGGTGCGCGATATTGCCACCCATGCTGCCAGGTACATTAGCAGCGACGCAGTAACAATAACACGCGTTTGAAGGATATAGATGCCCACCAGAGTAGCAACAGCTGACCTGTCGAATGCGGATGTCCGTATTCATTCCTCGGCCCCAGCATCACCGGGGATGTTGTCGTATGTTTTTGCGACATCTGGCTTCACTCCCACGGTACTATGCTACGGTATTTCCCAGTACACCCACCATGCGTTTGCCTTCTCCACTACCGCTACGATCCAGGGCCACACCACCCCAACCATTCCCAGCAAAATCGTGTCTGTCTCACAGAATGTACGACCTCTCGAAAACATCGAGGTAATCATTTTCGAGCTTGCGTCATTCGGAACAACGATAAAATACACTCCGATTAAAAGGCGGCAAGAAACATTGAGGGCAGCCTACCCTCAAGGCTAACTTCCCTCCGGTGTTCGGGTTGGAAAACCAAGGGAATTTCTCGAACAATACGAGTGTGAGGCGAGAAATGCAACATGCAACGAACACTCACTGGTGGCAAACTATAGCGGGCGTCCGATTGAATCGGTGTACCATCCCCACACGAACTCCCCCTCTAATCGGACTTCGAAACCCTTCTCCACCACGTGGAGAGAGTAGTCGGTGCTGACGATGGTGTCGGTGTCGTGGACGCTGTCGGAGGGGTCGCTGTTGCTGCTACCCTTTCGTCGGCTGTGGAGGTGGCGACGAAAGGCATCCCCAACCTTCCTGATCGGGTTATGCTTCCGAACGTGGTTTCTGAACCAGCCTCCCTTCTTCGCCTTGCGCGGATTGGCCATCTCAATCACGATTTCCCCCGCGATGCTTACCACCTGCTTGCGATAGGGTAACCATGCGGTGGACGACAACCAAGGCAAATCACGTCACAAATCGTCCAGGTTGTTTTCAATATTCTGGGCAAGATGAAAGAGCAATACAAACAAACACCGCTTATCAACATTTCCGTTCGGTAGAGCTCGGCATGGCGTTGTCGTGTTGGACAGGAATCCGATCTGCATAACACCTCACGCTTCATCGTGCTAGTCATGGGCTATTGTCGAGGGCAAGAACCAATGACCCGCTTTAGTCACATGCCCAGAACGGGGATTAGTGTCTGCGACACCATATTCGTGACTTCTCAACGGAAACGGCCGGTTGAAAAGCAAAGGTAGCAACGGGGTACAGAATCACCGACCAACAATGGACCGACATCGCTCATTTCCCCGGACGGCACTGAAGGGTTCTAGTTGAGACGAATGGTGGCAGGGAGCAGGTCAAGATTTTGTTGAGTTTCACCGCAGTCTGGGCTATGATTCAGGCTCGCGGCCGCCCATGCAATCGCCTGCCGCACCATACAAGTGGCGATATTCTACGGTCGAAGGTATGGGAACGAGAAACTTTGACTCTTTACTATTTACTGGTGAGGGTGACGTGCGCGATGGCCGATCCAAAGGGATTGACGGGACGGCAATGACGTGGTGTCAGGCTCGGCCATAAAACTCGACTTGCTTTGCTTTGTACTCTCCAAGGCCAGCTCTCCTGCTGCCACAGACAACTGCGTGCACTACAATATCGACCTGACTTACCAACCACTTCTACCTGCGCCAGGGTGTTGTTTCTGCCATTGTTTTCGGACTGCTGGTATAGCCATTCCAATAGATGCCCCATCAATCCCTCGCCCCCTCTTTCTCACTCACCACGTCACCGGTCTCGGTGACCTTTAGCACCGTGCCATCCCCCCAGTACGGTAGCGGTCCGTCGCTGTCGACGGCGACCTCAGCGTTCCACTTCATTCGCTTACGGCCCCACGGCATTCGCCTACGGCTGGCTCTGCCGCAAGTGTTTCCGGTGTTGTTGATGTCTGGGTCGGTTAGCCCATTGTCAGCTGCGTTGCCTGTCTCCTTCTTCGACGATGTTCCGCCGGTGACTCCTCCTGATAATCGGACGTAAGAAATGGAGTGACGTCATTGCCTTGAACGAGCTCGTCAATGTGGTGCGTGTACCTGCTACAGGCCGATGACCCAATGCCTACTTCACTGCTCGCCATGTTGTTGTTTGTATTGATGCAGCCGCATGACAATGGTATGGACCAGGTTTTTCCGCAATGCTAGAATGGCGAAACATCCTCTCCCCTTCCTACGCCTTGGCCCAAGCTCTCAACACTCCTCAACCAAGGTTCTCTGACCAAAAAGCAGTTCTATACTTCTTCTTGCTGGCCAGTTGTTGTCGTGCACAAAGCATATTTTTTTTCGAGCGGGAATCAGTCACGACCGTGATTCTGAACAACAAACACAACACCAAACGTTGACAAAAGCGACCGATGGGAAGGTGACAAACGACGCCCACCATTTGACACATACAAAGCCATACTACATACTCTTGGCTACACATGCCTGCTGGCCAGCTCATAGTGCCAACGGCGAGGGCGCACGGGCGAGTTCCTCTCCCCCTTCAAGAAATTGTAACAGATCGATACGAAGGCCCGCCCGGGACCCCCCTTACAAATTCAATACCGTGTGCGCGGGTCGCACCTGTCTCTTTGTGTTGTCGGGGGTCACCATTGTCACCACTCCCATCGGCCTCATCGGTCTTCGTCGGTGGGGACTGTCCGAGACCGCCTTTCTTCTCCTCTGCCTGTCCGTTGGCCGTGCGTCCAAGCAGTGTGTCCCTCATACGAGACCATTCCCTGCGGAGGGTCGCATCGAACTCTTCGTCGGCAGCCCACGTCGGTCCCCCGCCGACCGTTGTCCCTGGGCGGCCCATGAGTGCGGCCATGGCTTTAGCGGGGTCAGCTGCGACAAGCGTCTGGAGCTGCAAGCGCTTGTTGTCGGGGTCGACGCCGTCTGCGGTGATGTCGGGAACAGACTTTGTCTTCCTCGCGTGCTCTTCCAGGTCGCTGGCTGCCTCGGCGGCCTCCACTGCCGTCTTCATTTCCAGGTGGAAATGAGTCCGTCTGTCCGCGGTGGCATGCAGAAGGGTGCCGTCTGCTCCCATTGAAAGGACGCTGCCATCCATTAGGCTCGTCATCGATGACGGATAACGAAGCTCCTCGCCCACCTTGAAAACATGAAACGGCCATGGGCGGAACACGTCAGGATGACCTACGTCGGAAATAGACGACGAAGAAAGGGAAACTTGGCATGATGGAGTGCGTCAGAAACGGACAAGATAGAGGACCGAACCCGAGACCTTGAAAGTCGCGTGCGGGCCGAGTTCTGGATGGAAACAGAATAGAACCAACGACGACAATCATGTCAGCCATATAGAACGGCAGAGGATCGGAGATTGGGACAATTACAAAGACTAGCTCTGCTGGACCAAGGAAAGCGCAAACGTCTACGGGAAGGTTACCAAATATTCGAGGCGATCAGGATTGTTTCATGCCATGATGCAGATTCAATTGAACAGAATGAAATATAGCTGACCCCAGCCCGTACGGCATCTGCACTCAACACTTGCCCACATGTATTGCAAGAGACTCCAAGTTTATCGTTCTTTCCTAGGTACGTCGAACCCCCGCCCAGCAACAGCATACGTTCAATTCCTTGTTCCATTTCGACCCCTCTGTTCCGGGCCGCACGACCTACACAGCTTGTTCTTGAAAGGTCTACTCACGATATGGCAATCACCGCCCCTTCCTGACCTTGAGGTATGACGGGCTGATATCAAAGCGCTCCCAGAAACTGTACCCCTCCGAGATTTTCGGGCCGAAGGGCGAGCAGAACGGAGGCTGCGGCTTGCCGGTGGTCCCACCGCCGGCGTGCTGGCCGCCGGTCATCTTCTGCTGCTGCTGTCGGTTCCACCGCTGCCGCTGCCAATGCGCATGGTTCCGGCGCATGTTGTTCAAGATCCAGGAGGGCTCCTTCTTGAAGGGTTTCATGAGGGTGATGGCGGACTTGGTGAACCAGGGCTCCCCCCAGACTTGAACCTCCCCTCCCTCCTCTATGCGCACCCGGGAGTTGGTGTCCGTCTGTTGTAGGTCACACACGAGAGGAAGAGGGGAGCAGGGCGAAGAGTGAGAGGTGCCTTGTGGTGAGGTGGGCCGTAGGGAGGGGGAGAGACTCGCAGTCTTTCCGTCGTTGCGGGTTAGCGATAGATTCCCTTGGCGCATGTTTTACCCAATTGTTCGGTGTCATCACTGCTGTGCACGCGGAGCCCAACTCGTTTCACCAAGTCTAACGAGCGGTACGTCCAGGCGGGCAAGTACAATCGTCGGCTATGTACCGTATCTCCAATATCTGAATCGTAGCAACCCCGAAAGGGTCGGCCTTACCACAGCGGCATTCACGAAACATAGTCTGCTTTCAGATTTGTGCATGATGCTGGGGTCCGACAAACAGTGGAACATCTGCACCCTCGGTTTCGGAGCAACAATTCGTGGGACTTTGTCCGCAGATTGGGTCGCTCTAAATTCTGAAAGGATCCAAGAGTATTGCTTCGTTCGAGCACCAAGGTTGACGTTGAACGTTAGGTTTCTCGCAACACGCTGGAAAACGAGGAAAATATTGTCGTGCGCTCTTTGTTGTTCTACCGGTCAAGGCTGATAGTTGACCTCAATTAGAACTTACACCGTGGAAGGAGAGGGTCGACCGAAGGAGAGGAGGTGAAGATTTAAGGACCACGCAAAGGGGGTATGCTCACTCTGCTCAAGAAGACGTTCGCAGCGGCGCTACCAGCAACAACCTCAACAACAGCAGCAGCAAAACATTGACTCACCATGGTACCACCTTCCGGCGGCGTGCCGAAGTCGTGGATTTCCAGGCGCAGAAGCCCTCCCGGGTCGACCCTCAAGAGCGGGCTGGTGTCCCCCTGCACACCAGAAACAACGGCGACGACGCAGCCAAGCTCTCGGTCAAATACATACACTGACGAGGCTGGGATTTCTCCATCAACCTAGCAGGGTGTGGTGCCTAGGCTTGTCGCGGGTAACATCAGCTTTGCGCCAACTGCGGTCAATGGCCTTATCATGACCTGTTACGAGTGGACACATTGAGTGCGCACTTTCCCACTGTTTGGGGCGGCAACAAGGTTCACCACGTGGAACTTAATTCTCAACCCACAAACTGCAGAACTGGTGATTCATGGGAGAGGCCTGTCTCGCTTGACCCTGGATCGCAGCCCTTCAGCGGAGGGAGTGAGGGAGTAGACAAAACAAAGACGATAGAAAAAATACACATTTTCCTTCACACGTGAAGCCGTGTGGGCCGCTCACGGGAGGTTATCTCTTCGCATGACCCTGCCCCACCGAGGTTACGCGTGCGTGTGACGGTAGTCGGATGGAGGGTAGACAGCTAACGTTGAGGTCACTGTGGTAAAACGGTGCGAACACATGCGCCGGACCACCAAAAGCACGGGAAAAGGCCACCGAAGTTGGCACCGTAGCATTGGTTTTTGGAGACGCCGAAAAGTCTTCCTTCTCGGACCTGCCGCGCCCATCGCAGGACCACCCCCGGGAGTGATACAATTTGCACATTATTGCAACAGCCAGTGACTGTGACGGTCAGCGACAATCGATGAGAACGTGTGATGGTGGAGAGGGGCACGGAGAAAGACAGACCTTGATGTTTTCGATCGACATCTGCCGAACGCTGATCCTCAAGGCGGCGTCCTTGCGAACGCGGAAGTGCACGCCCTTGGTGACTAGGTTAGGTTTCTCAGTGATGAGTATCGCCTCTTCCTTGACCTGGATTACCTGGAGTTGGGGGTTGTCGTTACAGACCGAGGAAAATTGCAAAACGGAGGGATGGGGAGGGAGTTAGACAGAACGATCACCATGCTCCGAGTTGTTCCTTTTGTTGTTGGTGGTGGTGGTGTTGGTCCTGCCGAGTTGCCGCTGTTGGTTGTGGTGGTGAGGGTCGTAAGGCTGATATTGATACTATTGTTGCGTTCGTACCAGCAATTCTTTTCGCCCGTATGCGCTCGCGGCACCTTTCTCATTGAATATGACTCAAGACATTCGCCCATGTACCAATGAGGGAGGTGCGTAGTATCCCCTGCTATGGAGTGCCCAGAGGCGATGATAGCGTTGTCCGAAACCAGTTGCCGCCGCTAGCGGCGAGGCAGGAGAGCTACGTCTCGATTGATTATACTTCAAAGTGTTAGGGCATCTATCCAACAGTTGAATGGCTACGATAGCAGCAGACCTGATGTTGTGCAAAGAAAACAACAATTCCACCGGTGTTTGTCGCATGCAACATATCGTACAGTAAACGCATGGTGCACGGTAGGAAGCGGTCGAGAGAGAGCCGAGACAGATCGAAAGATACATGCAGATCAGGAACAGAGATTTGGCTCATGCACTTACAGTAGAGACTTCACCACGCAACGATAGAGGAGAGAAACAGTAGAAGGATACCAAATATGCCAGACTCTCAAACAAATTCTCAACAATAGCTTACCCGCTTTTCTTCGCAGATGATATCGCCCGTCACGCGCACAACGCCGTAGGCAGCCATCAATGGCGAGTGGAGCTGGTCGCACGAGGACACGACCGCCTCGGGTAGTTTGTGCAGCTCGGCGTCAGTGGAAAGACGCCTCTTGGTCGTTGTGCTGGGGTTGGTCTCGGGGATGGCTTCACGGTCGGGGTGGGTATCGCGGCTGGGGCTGGGGTTGCGGGGTGTCTTGATGTCTTCGTCGATGGCCTTGTTTGTGCTAGCGCGGGGCATGCTATTGGCCTGTTCGTCAGTCTCAATGGTCGGACGCGAAGGGGGGGCTTTGGCGGAGTCGAGGGGCGGGTTGTTGTCGACTTGCCGCGGCTGCTGCTCCTTCTGCATGTCTTGCTTCAGCTGGCGCGCGGGCTCTTGTTGCTGCCCCTGCTTCTCCTCGTGCATCTGCTCGTGCTGCTTCCCCTGCTTGAGCTCTTGCTTCTGCTCGTGCTGCTGCCGTTGCTGCTGCTGCCGTTGCTGCTGCTCCTGCTGCTGCTGCTGGTTCTCCTGGGCGTGTTGCCCGTCCCCCTCGTCGGAAAGGTTTTTGTCGTCGTCGTTGATTGTGTCAGTGTTTGATACTGAAACAAACGCGGGATTTGTGTTGGCGAGATCTTGAGCACCCGTGGTCGAGGTGGAAACCTCGGTGGGGGTGAGGGGCGCCTCGTTCTCGCTCTGGGCGTGCTGGTGCTCGGGCACCTGGCTCTGCCCCTGCCGCTGCTGCTGCTGCTGGCGCTGCTCCGATTCTCGCTGCTGCTGCTGCTGCTCCGATTCTCGCTGCTGCTGCTCTGATTCTCGCTGCTGCTGCTGCTGCTGCTGCTGCTGCTGCTCTGGTTGTTGTTGCTGCTGTTGCTGTTGCTGGTCCTGGTATTGATCCTCCCTCTTGTCGTGGAAATCAGTGGTGTCGATGTTGTCGTCGTCCGTCCCGTTGGAGTCGGCGATGACCTTGTGGAGAACCTTCATTGGTTCCGAGACGACCGATACTGAATACTCGTTGAAGTATACAAAGGACCCACCAGTGGTTTCGATGTTGGATTCTTGCCCAGCGCGGATCACGGAGTGCAGATCTTCTTCCTGTGTTGGGGTGTTGGTCAATGCGGAATCACGACCGGGTGAGGCGTGGCGCACAGACGGTGGGGGTGCTAGTGGAAGGAGAAACTGAAATAAGAATTGGAAACAACAGGGTGTGGTTTGGTTCTGGCGTGCGTTAAACAAAGATTGGTTAGGTTTCAGATGAAAACCGACGGGGTGATGAAGGGGAACATCCCTTGGTCAAGCGAATGCGAGAAACAAGGAAAACAAACAACATCTATCCAACGAGCATGGCAACTTCAGCTTCCTGTGATGTGACGCGATGAACGGAGTCGCCACCTTCGTCAACACTCTGTGCATCTCTCCAATAGCCACTTTTGATGATACTATCGTACGTTGTAGTCAGGCTTTCGTGGTGGACAGAAATATGGATCCTGTTTCCGGGGTTAGCGAAGGACGCACACGGTCTCCTGATAATAGGTACCATGCCACCAGACGATCGAGGTAGGGCGAAGGACAACAGTAGCAAACAACGTTGCGCAAGCAAGTATGCGCAGGATGTCAAGAATAGATCGTGGCGAAAGTAGTCGAAAGTATTACATGCCGGCGCTCCGCCCAGGAAGTATTGATCTTGACTCAAAACCTGGTCTTGCCTACCATCTAACAGGGCGTAGTATGGAGACTCTAGAACCGCTACGGCCTCCTCCATGAATAATTGTTGCCCTCACCCACATGAGACAGCTGATAACAGGTAACATATTTGCAGCTCCAGCAGCCGCAGAAGCAGAAACCACCTACGCTTGCCACACACCACCACCACCACCACCACCAACAACAACAACAACAACAACAACAACAACAACAACAACAACAACAACAACAACAACAACAACAACAACAACAACAACAACAACAACAACAACGACCCACCGTTGTGCCCCCCGTCAGCGTGTACTTCGGGTTGTCCGCGTGGAACGTGATGTTGCCGTCCACATTAAAGATTCCTTCCGTTTCCCCCTACCAGAATATGGCAGGGGCGATATCAACACCGACGAAAGCGTGGGGAGAACATGGAAAAATGAGCATGCGATAGTAGAAAAGGGAGGGTCGGCTGGGACGGGCGCTTGCTATTCCGTGTCGACGAAGGAAAAAGGCTCCCATCCAGTCGCCAGATCTATCGCAAGGAACATCTCTTCCTATGCACGATTCCGAGAAGCACTTCCGCACCAAGCCGAGGACTGGGCCGCTGGGGTAAACTGCGTGTCACCTTAGTCTATGCCTATCTCGAGTGTGCGTACGTTTGAGCAATTTGCTGTTTCGTAAACGTCCAGTACGGTGTACTGCTGTAGCTGTCCAGAACCAATGGCAGACCCAGTGTTGGGATCAATGCAGGCAAGACATCCGAGCGATACTTTCGAAGGATTTCCTAGACTACAAAACAAGATGAGCAAGGAAGAGTCACAGCATACTTCGTTCCGTTCGAAGACGCATGCTGCGCCGCCAAAGTACATGCTCGCTCCCTCACGAATCTCGAAGTGGACACCCTTGATTCGAACGGCAGGCGCGCCGATGAACTGGGCCTCCTGCTCTCCCTTGGTCACCTCGATCACCTGACAGCAGTACCATCAGTTAACAGAGTTCACCTTACTTACTCGGGTGTGTAAAGTTCGATTAATAGCAGGGCGACACTTGAAATTCGTTATTTTTAGCCACGCTCCTACACAGCTTGTTTGCTCTTGAGAAGTGCTACAGGGGTTGTCTGGGCAGTTGTGGGTCTGATGTTGGGTTCGAATTCCCGACTATCGAAAGGTTGGGCGTCAACCCGCTAACAATGTTGACTTCTTTGTGTTGTGGCCGGTGCTTCAGCAGTCCATGAAACCTGGTAATTGGTAAGCCAATTGAAACAAGATCCCTACAGTAGTGTATTACTGGTTTCCGTGACAGGTAGAGGACTGGCCTCGTGGGAAACAACCGGCCAAAAAAAACGAAAGTGCGACGATGCAGGTATTGATTAAACTACAGCGGCCACAAGCGTGAAACGCATCAAACACAGCTACTGTAGTACACGGGATCGATGTGCAGACAGAATCCCTCCCCACACCACCATAGGTTAGGCGGAATGAACTACTGCAGCAGCAGAATCACAGAGCCTTGAGACCAATCGATCACAGGGCGTCCATTTGCATGGCACACAAACCGAGACGTGCTGCCGCAAGCACGAAGAGCGTTCCGACCGACAGTTTTACATAGATTTGTTGGGGCGGCGGGTGATTACTGCTGTGTACTCTACGGGCAACAGTTGGGCAACTGTCTTTGTCGCCGAGCAACCAGCGGCATGAACACCTGAAATACTGGGTGGATACGAATGACGTTTCTGGGATTCTGGAATCTTGAGGGGGTGCACGGAGGACTCACTGCCGGACTCGATATCGCCGATGCACGAGAGAGGCACAAGATCGGGGAACCACAAGCACACAGGATCGGTTGGAATCGCAAACGACCAGGCAAAACTTGCGGCAGAACACACCTTGGTCTGCTCGCAGATGATATCATCCCCAATAAGCACGAGATCGTGGAAGCTACTGCGGCCGGCCGGCAGGTCGGCGCACGAGTAGATAGAAGAACGAACCATGCCGTCCAAGTCCTTGCTCCCCTGCCCCGGTCGGACGGCGGCGGCCTGCGGCAGGAGCAGGAGGATCATGACCGCGAGATTGGTCAGAAGATCCTGCATCCTGGCGAAGAAGGTCACAGAGCGGGCAGCACCTTGCGAAGCAGCGGTGTTGTCCGCCATTGCAATCTTGCTGCCGTATTGATCTAGGGCTTGTGGGCACCGGTGCTAGTCCTTGATCAATCAGATATGGCTATGTGGCCAAGCAGGGCGGAGGGGCACGGACCGGGGGGGGTGCGCAGCGCAGAGGAGCTATGAGAGGGGATACCACGAAAGGTTTTGGATCGAAAGAGGTTCCTGTTCGGAGCGGCGGTGCGGAGTGAACGAAATGAGAGGTCGATTCATGACGCCAGTCACCAGTCACCGGCGTGTAGCGTTGCGGTATCACGTAGAGCGCATGCATCATAGAAGTCTCTCCGTGGCTGAATGAGAATGTTCTCGACTGAACTTTGATCAGCATGCGTTGGATTCATGAAGTCCTCTCAAACGTTGCCATTTGTTCCAGAGATCAAGAACATTCTGACTTCTGTGCATCCAGCAGACCATTCCTCCTACTGTTGTTGATAGAAGCATCACATAGCCTGCAATTGGCGTACTAAACAAAGCAAACTTCGATACTTTCGACCATACCATCGCTCCAAACAAATGAACAGGGGGTCAGGATAACAAATACAGTAGGCCTTCAGAGCTGACACCCGGACCCGTATTCGTGATCCCAACAGCAGATAGATTTCTTGGCCAACCCTGCGACAGCAGCAGGAGTAATTCACTCGTTGTGCTCTCCTCCGACGGGCTTGAACACCTGCGTTTTCCACTACACTACTGCTGCTGTCGTTTGCCTTCGTTTTTACAGCTTCGTGCTGGCCCGCTGGCACGAGATATATCACTGCTACAAGTTTTGCTCTGGGAGTGATCATGCGCTATTGGTATTAGTCTCGCAGTTTGCCAGGTATGTTCGCGCACCGCAATGTTCGAATTCAATGCGATATTCTTGGTGATGCCTACTGTATGCATAGCCATTCGCTCGATGCCCACATTCCACGTCTTCTGCATGCGATGCACGTTATCACAGTGCGTATCACTGCTGTATTACAATGTATGCGAAATGAGAACCAACGCTTTCGTGCTCAAATCGTCCCTGGGGTGTCTTGCAGATCTGCTCCCATTCCCGATAAGGGCCATTTCGTTATTAGCGCAGAATGCATGAAATTTCTCGGGGCTGGGCAACATTGCCGGCACCACACTTGAAAGGGGTGGTTCCGCCCTGCAGTGTACATGGCACGACGGTGACGTCCTGCAACAAAGTACGCCTTGCACCGCACGGTGCTCTTGAGACCGTGAAAACAAATTGACAACTCGAACAGTGCGAGCGAAATTAACTACGGCGTCACGCATTTCGCACACCGAAAAGACAAATCAAATCGCACGAGTTTGAAACGACCCCCTCGGGTATGCATAGAGGGGCATGCATGTAGAAACACTTCGGATTCCCCAAGAGATGCACAATGGTACACGCCTTGTCGGCAACCACGAAACGCTGGAAATTCTCCCGTTGAGAATCCGGACCAAAATGAACTTTCCGAAAACGGTCCTCCTATCCCTATCGTACCGTACCACGTTACGAAAAGGCGGTCGAAAGTGTGTCCAGCGCAAGCCAGCGTTGGGTTGTATGATGAACAGACTTGTGCGAACAAAAAAAATGCAAGTGTGAACCTAAAAAATATTTCGACCATCATCCATATGGATATGATACACAACCAATACACACTAATTTCCGCACTCTATTATTCACAACTCGGTTAACCCTTCCACTACAACGCAAGCACCAAATGTATGCGAGGGTTTTGGACCGGCGCCAAGACGAAATCCCCACGATCAGCCTTGGCATCGCCTGCTCGCTGCTGTTACCTCGTCAATAGCCCCCGAAACTAAACGATCAACAACCCAAATTGAACCTTGCCTACAGGTGTCGGATTCGGCGCGCTCACGTACGTACAACTCTGCCTGTACACCAACCCCCCCAAATCCACGGGTATCCTGGTGTGGCCAGAAATCCTTGTGCGTAATGGTGGCAATATTCGCCGAATGATGCTTCATAAAACACAATCGTAGGCCGCCTACGCAACAACGTCCAACGAGGCCATGCGTAAATCGGTCGAGATGAGCGCAACGCTGCTACTCCACGACAACAAAAAACGAAATAGCCCGAACAGTGACGCACATAGAGCAAATCGATACGACAACATGAGCCAAGCGCGTAAAGACTTCACGCGCCACATCATGCACAAAGTCTGCACAGAACGCCATGCACTTAGCATCGCCGTTGACTTCCCCGCAATAGTTGATTTCGTACTATGAACTACTCCATGATGCTTTGCTTCACATCGGAAAAGTACCGAATCCCCCCCGCCCAACGTGTCTTGAGCTGAGGCGTGAGCCCAAGCCTTGCCTCTACTCAACTCCCCCCACCTCCCACCCACCCCAACATCCCACAGGGCATTCCAAGCCTCGACTCAGCTCCAGGCTGTTCGAGGCCCCGTGCCGGGGTATTCGGGTCCCAACTTGCCCCCCCTCACGGGCTATTCAATGCTCCAACAAGCGCGCGCCAGGTATCACAAGCCAACCGCTCCTGGTAACGAGCAGACGATCCGCTTCTGTGTGGGTTCCGCTCAGCGGCGGCTTCAACCCTCGAACTCTGTCACGTACACGTGGCAATAGACGACGAACGATCCACACAAAGACGATTTAACGCGATGATCAATCAGTCAAATGATGCCAGCGCACGTTTCAGAAAGATGAGCAATGAGTCCACCGGAAACAATTTCCAACACCGGGGACGATACACCGGTCATACTGTCGGGTGTAACCCGCGATGTTGAAGTGTCATAGCAACACCACACCATCGCTACAACCGAAAAAGACGCAGCCAAAACGTAAATATCCACGAAAGCAATTCTACATGGTTCAAGAGTTGATGTCTCCGCGCACGGTGACATGCCTTTTAAGACTGAATCCAATGCTGTACGCCCTGAACAAGAGATGTCTTCATACAACGGAGATCACGATCGATCTGTGGCCAACGTTAAGCACAACCTACTTGGAATCAAACGCCTTACAGGGAACGCCATACTTACCAGACTCATCGTCTTCCTCCTCCTCCTCTTCCTCTTCGCTCTCGTCAGAGTCTAGCTCGGCGTAGACCACCTGGATGAGGAACAAATCACACCACCACAACACACAAAGTGCAGCATGGATCGGCCTCAGAGCCAGAACGAGTTGAACGACAGAACCTGTTGCTGCTGATGATGAAGCGAAACAAGCATGAAACAAAGAATGCGGCGGGGAATGCGACACAGCTTGGCACCATCACGTTTACATGCAATAGTTTAGTGATGTGACAAATTGATAAGATTACCCGAGCACAACGTCGTGCTTCCGGCAAATCTAAGCGATGCCTCCAGCTGAGGCACATGAAAAACCGCGGCGAAGGAAACGACACGGCCTACCACTAGCAGCAAGGTCGTGGGCCAAGCTGTCTTCCATTGCCTCCAACTTCTTTTAAGCAACACAAAGTACAGATCATCTCCCCGTTGCCGATGCATTCGACGCATAACGAGGAAAACATCACGCAACCAAAACAAAAGGGGCAAGGGGGGAATAACCAACGCACGGAACTCCACAGCCGCAGGCAAGCCGTTGGGCGTATGCCCTCGGCGGAAACGAGAGACAGAGAATATCTCGACATCTACGACGGCACCGGGACCCAATATAGCAACGAGCCCAAACAGCACACGTTGCAAGCGATGACTGTTGGGTGAAATCAATCAAGCTGTATGCCACCCGACCATGTAACGTCAGCCGGTGGAGTCGTGCACTCCGAACCGAGCCCAGTAACGATTTATCCTTGAGGGAGGGTACATGATAAAACCTACCTTCTGGGTGCGACCGGCCCTGCGAGCCGGCCGAGGAGTCTTGGTAACTTCCACCACGTCGCTGTCGTCATCCTCCTCGCTGACAAACAGGGAAAAAAAATAGAAAACAAGAACGAATGAAAAACGAAGGAAAAGAAAACAGTCAGCGAAACCTCGAAGACAGGAATTGCTCGACGGCATAAACAGCAGCAAATCGAGAGAAGGAGGTGAAGACCGTGAAAAAAAAAACGGTTACACAAACTCTTCTGGTTGAATGCCTCAACAGAGGTCATTTGAGGTGAAGTGCGCCGAACCGCCCAACCAAAGCCCAATACCCTGCAATATCGCTACAGCAGCGTTCTCATTATCTCTCTCTCTCGACAATATCAACAGTACCTGTCGCTCTTGTCACTGTCACTGTCGTCGGCTAGAGGCTTGTTCGCGCGGAGGCGGGATGCGGCCGGGGTCGACTTCTGCGAAGCCCTCTTCATGGGCGGGGACATCCTGCGATTGTTGTCGCGCGTGAGAACGTGTTCCAAGTATGGTAGATCGTAACGGCGGTCAGGGCAAGAGTACCCATTCGCCATCACACGGGTCGCTTTGGACGAATTTCGTCGAGGAACAATAGCAAGTGGCAGGGAAGAACGGGTGACACTGCCTCTAGTACCACAGAAGGTCCGAAACACTCGCTCACCCAATTTCGCCGCGCCAAGTAACGAAATACACAGTGGAAGGTCCAACGTCTTCAGTTGCGGTACTTACAGATACGGGTCCTCAAGTCCATCTACTCGTCGCGAAACGAGCATCTTGCAAAAACAAAATAACATATTCAATCTGGCACGATAGAAAGAAATATAACCCACGGCAAACATTCCCACCGGGATAAAAAAGTCACCCTTGTAAGGCTCTCCCTATTCGGCGTAGATATCAAAGACACACGAAAACAAAACAACGGTAGGTTGTGTTTCGTTTTGGTCGGCCGTCGAACAGGACGACCTGGGGTGAAACATCGAGAGCAAAATATCGAGAGTGGAGCAAAAACTCACTTTTCGGGAGAGAAGACGTCGCCTTCGTCCGACAGGCTGTTGCGCTTTCCCCTTTTCACTCCCTGACGAAAAGAAGAAACACGGGGGACAAAACCAAAAAATACGCCGTCAGAAAAAACAAATACATCCACACGCGACAAAGATACGATAAAATATACGGCAACATGGAACGGAAAAAAAGAGAAGCATGCTCCTCTCTCTCTCGTTGCTTGGGATAGCATCAGCGTGGGATGTCACCCTCCGCTAGGGCTGGGTCGCTTGGGCCGGTGTGAGCACAGAGAGAGACCAACCAGTCCACACCAACGGAAATAATGAGGGCCATCGAAGCTCTTACCCATCCCGTTGCCACAAGCATGATGACAGCATCAGTGTTTCGCGGGCGTTTGCAATCCGTGACGAATCATCATTCCTCAAAAAAACTTCCTCTCGAATGCACCCGACAAGAAAAAACACAATCCACCCGAAGAGCTCATGGCAATACCACACCGAGCGCACTCCACCAACCCGGGGATGCTCTCCTACCTTGGATTTCGCCGGGGTGGTGGTGGCAGCAGCCTTCGAAGCGGCCGCCTTGCCCCTGCTGCCTCCCTTGCCCTTAGCAGCAGCCGCGCCACCCGCCTTGGTTAGCGTCCTTCCCTTGCCACCACCGCGCTTGGCCTTTGCCGGGGGCGGCGGTGATTCCTCATCCGACTCTTCCATCGCGAAGACATCGTCTTCGTCATCGGAGTCCAGGGTGACCTGCGAGGAAAAGGGGGGTTGGTAACTACCGTATGAATATTCACCAAGAGAATTGCTGTCTGGGCGATAAGCCCGGATGGAGTTGGTGCACTTAACGAATGAAGGAGGTAGGGGTTACACCGAACTCCAACGTATGACGTAGCCGTGAGACCATTGACCTCGCATGCCGGGACGGAGCGATATGCCGGTTATTGGCCGGCCCAGGGTATCTACTTTTCACAAGGATGAGCCATGAACCCAGAAAGGGGGGTGGTGACTAACGTGTTCGCCGAGAGTATTGCTCTCTCGGCGATCAGCCCGGGGTTGGCTACATCACATCCGTGAAGAAACCAACCACAAGAGCCATTATAGGCCACCGCGCGGTGCACCTTCGCCGCGGCCCTCCCCTTGCCAGCGGTCGCCCTGCCGCCTCGCCCACCCCTGACGGGAGCGACGGCGGGCCCAGCTTCCACCACCTCACAGCCGTCAGAATCCCCATCCTCGTCCTCTTCATGGTCGGAGGAGAGGACGGTCGTAGCCGCCGGCGCAGCCGCAGCGGTCTGGTTTGAAGAGAGTTTCGCAACGCAACGTCCAAGGGGAGGTGAATAGGCTTGCAGTCCGTAGGCATTCTTCAATTTTATTTCGATTTCCTTGTGTTTCTGTTGCCGATTTCGGTGATCATACTGAACATAAAGCGGAAGAAATTTTGCGGAAATATATCGCAAAAACTATCGCCGAGGACTACAAGCCTCTAGGTGAAGGGGAACGAACTTTCCCAATGCGGCGGCTAAAAAAAATAGAGGAGTAAGCTAGAGACATCTGGCGCTTGCTGTGCTTAGACGATCGACGGCCATTGGTGTTTTGTTGTTGACGGCTGTATTCAACAGCAGCAATAACAAACAACAAAACGAAGTTGGAAACAGTTACGCTCGAGGCACCTATAGACGCCGAAATCAACCGTGGACGCCTATCTTCTCATCATGTAGTCGACACGGGACACGTACAGTATCCCCGAAAGAGCACATACGTCCCCGATAGACGGCCTTGAGCAGCGCCGTTACAACAAACCGACAACGAAGAGGCATCAAACAGCCTACACTTTTTGCACTACAGCCGGAGCAGCAACAGCAACAGCAACAGTCTGGAGACACCCGAGGTGGTCGGTGCCTACATGCTGCCGTCAACCATCGACATCAAAAGCACGACAAGCAACAGCAGCAGCAGCAGCAGCAGCAGCAGCAGCAGCAGCAGCATCATAACACCAACACCATCAACATTAACACCAAAGCAACAGCTACAGCAATTCCGCCGTTCGAGCACCGTTCCCCACCTTCCCGCGAGCGCCTCTGGCCCCGCCGGCTCCACGTTTCGTCGCCACGGGCGCCTTCTTCGCAGCAGCAGCAGCAGCAGCAGACTCGGCGGCCGGCTTGCCCTTAGCCTTGCTCGGTTTCCTCGCCTTGGCAGGGGTGGGCTCGTAACCGTCGTCGCTGTCATTCTCCTCGGCGGAATGGAAGTCATCGGAGTCCCTGCCAAGAGGAAAACCAAAGGGATATCATATACAACGAGGGCCGGGGGTGGGCAACGAGACATCCAGATATGCAGGACGACGTTGGGTTGTGAATTTTTACGGGAATGTTGGTCTTGTTCTTGGCTGACGTTGATTCGGTGGCGAATGATATCGATATGCCTGACAAAACATGCGCCATGCGCGAATTATGTCCACATACAAGGTAGGACGAGGTGTGATGACCATTCGCAGACATGCGTACCGTGGGTTGCGTAAGATATCACACCCCCTGGACCGATTTTCAAAGCTCCAAGAGGATGCCGAAAATTAATAATACATTTTCGGGAAGCTCTCGACGATATCGTTACAACGTCGTCATTTTCAGCACCGTCACTTCTTTGCCTGCCGAGATATCGAGCTTCGGAAATCAGTCCAGGTGGTGTGATATCTTAAGCAACCTACGGTAAGCATGCCCCCGTGTCACGGAAAACCGTACCAAAACAGCACAGTATGCACAGATGTTGATTTTCGTGACTGCGTATCTCCACATCAGTGACAGTAGTCACAATGCCAAACGACACGCCTTTGAAGCGCTGCCGAAAGTGTCTCTTCAATTCGATGTTTCTCGGCAGTGCCTCTCCCCTACCTGTGAAGGTGTCGAACATTCAAACTCGGTCCACAGGGTTTGTAATATATTTTCATGGAGTAAACTAGCGAAGTATTGGGGGGGAACGACTCGTCGAACAATATGAAACTGTGGGCGGCGGGGAAGAGATAGGCCCAAATCAGAAAGTGCGAGAAAATCTCTACTGTAGAAGCACAAGCAACCCGCGAGAGCTGCATTCGAATCAACCGACCACTCACCCCATGTCTTCGTCGAACCCAACCTCCTCCTCCTCCTCATCGCTGATCACGTCCACGATAGGCTTCCGGTTCTTGGCGGCCACGCGACCGGGGCGCGACGGCTTCACCACCGGCTCCGCCACCACTTCCTCGTCCTGAAACAGGCCGTCCGTTCGCACCACCGAAAAATCCGAAGAAAACACACACACACACACAAAAATCAGACCATGGCAAAACCCTCTTGAACCACTGGCCAAAAGCCGACGCCGAAAAAAAACACGAAAACTGGTATTTTTCCACACCATATGCTGTCTAACAATCAAGACGACGGCCGGCTCCCCCGACTTCACTTGTGAGGTCGGGGGTGGGGGTTCACAAGATACCATACGCCCTGTACCGATATTCACAGCTCCGTTACCCCACAACAAAGAAATTGTGCGAGTCAATCCGACACATTTTCGGAAAGCTCTTGACAAGACGGTTCCAACGCCACTCTCCTCTGCTGTGGGGGAATCGACCATTGAGACCGGTCCGGGGTGTGTGATATCTTGCATCATGTCACCTACGGTACGGTATGCGGCGGGACCCACCTCCATCCCGTGGAAGTCGTCGTCTGAGCCGGAATCGTCCGAGGAATCCACGTACGTGCTGGGAGGCTTCCGGGTGGCGGTCCGCTTGGGCTTTGCCTGCGGGCCCAAAAAAAGCAAAACACTCACACACATGATATCGCACACCACGCCGGATGTCTGAACGTAGGTTTCTAAAGGACCCCACACAGATCTTAAGTAGGCTCGCTCGAGGGATGTCCTCAGCGTTCAGCATGCTGATCACGCGCCGACCTCTTGTTCTTCTTCTCTCTCCCTCTGTTTCTCATTTTCTCTAAATCCAGTGTTGGGTCAATTGTCACGGAAGCAAGCTTGGGTAAAAAAAAACACACACACACACACAAAACACGACTACCGTAAGAAAAGTAATAACAAAAAAAGGCTCACCGGAAGCTTCGGTGCGGGGGTGGTCGTGTCCCCGAACTTGTGCTTAACCCTAGCCGCGAGAGACATGGACGAGGAGGAGGAGCTTGTCGAGGACGCCGCCGCCGCCGCCGCCGCTTTCTTCTTCTTGTCCTCCGCCGCTTTGGCCTTCTTGCCCTTCGCCGTCTTAGCAGCGCCATCGGCGAGGGTCAGAGCGGCCAACTGGCGGGTCGGGGCGGTGACGTCATCATCATCGAACGGGTCGTCATCTCCGCCACTGTCGTCCTGTTGGCAGATAGATCAAGTGCGCGAGCGCGGAGGGGAGCGCGTTTAGGTGTATCTAAGATTCGGATCGGCCGCGGCAACAGGCTTGCCAACTACTAAAAGACACCAGTGACGTTATGGGACCGAGCAAAACAGAACATAATTTCCAGTCAAATGCATGGTTCTATCGGCAGATGTAGGCACGCGTGCGAGCGTGTGTGTGTGGGTGTTGATCATTGCTGTCACTGACCGCGCTAGCAGACATCCAAATGACAAGCCTCACGAAAAATAAAATCCCAAACGCCACGGTCCGTAGGCCCGAGAGTGCATGTGCGTGTGTTTACCGCCCAAAGCAACAGAATCAGCCAAAGGTAAGCAGCGATAAGATCCGAGAATATCCATCATTTTCGGCGGGAGAGCAGGGGTTGCATCTTCGTCGACTGTCGTTCTTCACGCCCCTGACAACTGGCATACACGGCCAGGGTCACGACATAACATCGCTCCAAGCAGCGCATATCATATCCACAGCTGTTAATACATTCGTCGTTATGTACGCACGAAGCGGCCAGGTTTACTGCTGTCGTACGCCGGCCAATAATATAACGCCTTCACTTAGCTACCGACGGAAACTAGGCGCGAAAAGACGGTGCTGTATCATACCGCTCGAGGCGGGAAAAATGACGCTGGGATATACGACAAGGTTGCGCCCCAGCATTTCAGGGCGCGAAAACATTGCCGACCTACCCCAAAAGGCCGCGATGGCCAAAATCGGGGCCTATACAGGAGCCTTTGTATTCGCAAACACCGAATCTACTGCTGTATCGTCGAAATTACAAAAAAAAAAAAACGGTCGACAATCGAAAAAGGAAAGGGGCACAAAAATACCGCTGCCACCAACACCATTGACGCCCGAGAGGGACCACAAAAACCAGCTCTCCCTGTTGCGTTCTAACCTGGTCGCCGCGGCCACCGCCGCCGCTTCCTGCAGATCCGCCGAGGTCCATCACACCGTCGCCATCGTCACCGTCCCCGTCGAGGCTCCCGACGTCCTCGTCCGACTTTATCACCACCGTGAAGAACTTACCCGTTGATTCGGCCTGGCCAAACGCCGGTGAGACCTGTGATTTCCGTTCGACACGCACAAGCCGAGAGTTTTGAGCCAGATTGACTTTCCTCGCAACAAAGGGCCACAGGGATAAAGAGCTGCCGAAAAATAGTGAAAGGAACGTTGCCGAAGAGAGTGATGTTTTTTTCGCATTTCTTGTCTTCACTTGTAATCAGCGCTCACAGCACTTGTTGCCGTTTACTCCAACCCGTGGTCACATTGGAGGGTGCCTCTCCCCGAGGCCCCCTGTCAACCCTTCCTGTGGCACTTTGCCTTCAATATTTAATGCGAGAACTGTGCAGCACTCTCTTCCTTCTGTGTACACACGAACAACATGTACTGTAGCGCTTCCCACCCAGCCAGGCCAGGAACGGAAGTGGGAGAAAAACCCACTTTGAACGAAAAGCTCGCTTACGCCGGGATTCGAACTCCAGACCCTGACCACTATAATAGAAGGTTTTCGAGGATACCAACTAGACTCCCGGGGCGACCGGCATTGAATGAAAGGGGGACAACGAGAGCATAATTGCAGATACCCCCCGGCAGAGGAAAGAAATACCCGTTGCTGTTTCGGCACACAGTCAAAATAAAACAACAGTCACGAGCAAAACGAGGAAACTCTCGGTATGACTACATATATCCCTCCTCGGGTGGATGTCTTGTTGGGGATGGGCTTGGATAGCCCCTTCGCCGTCATCATGCAATTACCTTCCCTCCGCTGGAGCACAACACGAGCTCCGGAACGGGGGCCCGCGTCGGCGGCGGAGGCGGGGGAGTTGCCTTGGCCTTCGAGGCTTTCTTCTTCTTGCCGAAACCGCCACCCTCCTCGAAGTCTGAGTCGCCGTCGTCATCGTGTGCCCCTCGGCCCCTGCCTCGTCCCCCGCCCTGATCGCCGAGCAGCATAAGATGGCGACAACAACGAAACGTATCCGGCGAAGAAAGTAGTGGGGTTAGAAAAAACGGGAGGTCATGGATTGCGTCTGACGCGTGTCAACAACACAAGAGAGAGCCGACGAAACACTAAAACGCGACCTTGCTGAAAAAAAAACTTGGTAGTACATAGAGGCCAAGACTCGACGCAACACAAGACCTGGTCATACAACGTGCGCGACACAATTAAGCTCGCCGACGAAAAAACAATCACCGGCGAGTGCTCTTGCTACGACAGCAAGCAGAGAGAGAGAGAGAGAGAGAGAGAGAGAGCAGACTATCGACGGACAACGAGACACAGATGGTTCAGAGCTTTGATCGGCCAAAAGGTTGCTCTTTCGCCTGCTATTTGGTACCTGCACCTATCGCTCTCCACGGCGTCACCATGTTTCCCCCAAACACAAGCCAACAACAACCTTGAAACAAGATCGTAGGCGAAAGCAGACACGGCAGGCACCCAACCCTTGTACGTAACCTCGCCTCCCAATGCGCGATTGTTGTTACGCAATTATACCGCGACCGAACCAAACGGAAGAATCAACCAAAACTTGAAAACAAGCAACCACAATTCCGTCAGCAAAAACGTAAATATCCGCCTCCGCGTGGAAATACGAACAAAGCATAGCTTAGCATCCCCCCTCGAGGAGTCCAATATCGTGGCCTGTAGAAGTTAAGCAGCACTGAGACTGGTCTCCCTTCATTGGTCAGCCGGTTATGTAGACGCTACAAGAAAAACAAAATCACCCATAAACATTGTTCGTGTTTTGTACCTCGCTACAATGTACAAGACCGACATACTGTCATTGGTCAGCCGGTCAACGCGGTCGACGCAAACAGTAACAGCACACACATACACACCTTGCGCTTGCCGGCGTTCTTGCGCTGCTTGGTGTCCTCGACCTCTTGCTTGCGGATGATGTCGTCGATCTCATCCAAGACGTCTCCCAGGGCATCCAGGTCCTTCAACCACAGCTCCGACGGCGCTGTAGCCTAACGGCGGGAGGCGGGGGAGAGACACGTCGCGCCAACACCCAAGAAAGACAAAAAAACATCAGATTCAAACAATTTGCCCCGACAGGTCCCCGTTTAGTTGCCGGTTGAATAGAGCCGGTGCCGGGTATAGTACCAGTGTTTTCGGCGGACACGCACTGAATTTCTAAGTTACTCTCAACACTTTGAATAGTACCGGTCTGGTTTACTGCCGGTGAATCTTCTGGGCACATACAGTACTAGGCAGGGAGGGGCCTCTACTGAATAGGGACCATTGGGACAATCACATCAGAGTCCGGATCGTCCGTATACTTCCGAACAGACAGAGCGGTATTGCATTGGTGCTCGACGAGAGATGGCCGTTAAGGGGAAACAGACCTTGCCGAAGCGCCAAGATAACGGAAAATGTACACCCCACGACGACCGTTGTACGGGTAGACTATGGCGAGGCTGATGACTGACCTTTCGATCCCTAACTCCGGACCTACTCAGTTAGGCGAGCACCGGCAGCAGTAGCGGCAACAAAAATAACACCACCGCCACAAAAAACAACAGCAGCAACATAGCCTCCACACAACACCATCCTCTCTCCGCCGCACGCATGACACGTGCGTCCGCCCCATCTATTATTACACCAATCACAGCCGGACGCGCGCCCTCATTAACCACAGGGACGAAATGTTACGCGACCCGAACATGTCGTTCCACCGACATCGCGCCCTCGGCGAAACGAAAAAAACGCGTCTTTTCGTTAACGCACCTTGAGGATCCGCATCTCCTCGGCCTTGCCCTCTAGCTCGTTCTCCAAGAGCTTCACCCTCTCCAGCGTGAGGCTCCAGATCTTCATGCCGAGGAGGTAGTCGTAGCCCTTCGAGAGCGTGTCGCTGTCGTCCGCCGCAGATTCTGAAAAAAAAAAAAAGTGGTTTCGATGCCGGCGATGAATAGGGAATGAGGCGGGGGCTGAGAGATGAATATATAGAGAGAGTGAAACCGGGTCTCCGTTGTCGCCGAAAACTACAACATCATCGCTACAAGCTGTGGTTGACGTGTGCCCGCTGGGCCAAACCCTAACTCGCCAGATATTATCGGCATGGTGCCTGCACAACTACACGCCGTGTCGAAGAGCACCGCCAAAAAAGTTTTTTTTTTTTTCGTCACTCAAGACACAACCAGGAGATAGGATCGCCTTCGCACCTTCATTTCCGTCCTCTCCCTCGCCGTCTTCTGCACCGCCGGCGACGCGAAGCTTGGACGTGCTGCACACACACCACATCAAGCGACGGACGGCACACGCACCACACGAACAAGCCCGAAAAATCAGCAAAGGAAATGAGAGCACCAAACGTCCGTACTGCAACACATCGGGGACAACGAACGGCAAAAAACGCCCCGGGAAACCAGCAAAAAAAAAAAAAAGGGAGCACCAGATGTTACCAGCAGCCCAGAGTGGAGTGCATGCATGTCATGGGCAGGCGCCGGCTGCACCAACATCTTGGTAATAGTGTGTAGACAAGAGCCACACGCCCCATCACCAACAGCGACAACTTCTCAGATGCACGAGGGGGTCCCTCGTTCACACCGGTATGCGCCGCCGCCAGATTCGCCAGCGCCTCTACCGGGCACCCACTCTATTTCAGGTGGTGAGATAAGTTCAATACATAGCCCATCCGTGTTAAAGTTACGCGATTTCAGGGGCACTTTTCCGGGCAGTGGCACTAGATGATCCCGGCGCTATTGATGGACCGCGACTGCTGTATTGTACTCACGTCGGCAGGAAGAGGTCGTAGCCCTCCCGCTTTAGCTGTTCCAGGAGCTCCGACTTTTTGCGATTGTTGACCTGCATTCGGTCTTCCACCACGGCCAGGATGAACCGCACCTGAAAATCATGACAATAGGAAGAAGCGTACCTGTTGGTGATACTGTTGTGGCAGCTCCTTTCTGGCACAGAACGAGCCACGCCGAAAAATATATATACAACAGTTGTTGTCATGGTTGAGGGGATCCTTCCACACCATAAAACCACCCCTGGAAATCAGTAAGAGGAACAACCGTCATGGTTGTTTGATTGGGAAGAAAGACGCGTTGTCACTAACTAATTGCGCTGTGGTGATTGCTTACGCGCCAAAGCAAACTGGCTGTCCTCGGAGTGGGATCTCCTTCGGTCATGGACAAAAAAAAAAAAAAAATGGGAATGGGCCGTTGCGGCCGGAACACACTCTGCCGTTCTCACCTACGAGCCGCCACCCGTCCGAAACAGCCCGACAGAAAACAAAACAAGAAAACCTGGCAGTCACGAAGCAGCCAACAACACCGACCAAACGCAACGAAGCGGCTACGGCGTACAAAATAACCCAACAGAGCACGTGGGCCCCAATTCACAACCACGTAAATCATCCGCACCGCAGTGCCCAGTAGCATGGAAACAATTCCGGGTGCAAAACGGCACGGTGGTCGTGCGGGGTGTAACCACAATTGCGCGGGACCCCCACATTGTTGCGGGTCAGGTAGCAAGTGCATTGGTAGGGATTTCGTGTGGTTACCACCCAGTGGTTTCCGGACGGCACTGATGCCACTACAGGCTTCACAACATGATGCCGCCCATCACGAGGGCGGCAACACGATAACGATTCCGCACAACCCCCACTTTACCTATCAAGCACAAGTCACCTTGTTGTCGAGCTTGCTCCACTCGCTCTGCAGCTTGCTGAGGAGGGAGGTCTTGCGTCGGCCGTAGAACTCACTCCTGAGGGTGATGAACTCCTCCATGATGTGTTGGGGGGACTCGTACCTGTTCCCGACGAGTGGAAAACAGCGACACCTCGTCATTTACCGGCGTTTGGTTGTACGAGTTGAGATCACAGGCGAACCACCAGACGCAGGACGAACCGTGAGAAAAGTTTTGCTCGTGACGATTCTTACCGCCGTGTGTTCCGCACCCTAGATTTGGGCTAGGACCTCACGCGACGACTGCAAACAGTAGTAGCAACAGCAGCGGCAGCAACAGCAGCGGCAGCAACAGCAGTGAATCACAGCAACGGCAACGATAGACACAACCAACCTCTCGAGGTGCCCGTCCTGGTCGAACAGCACCATGTTGTTCGTCGAGACGCTTGACTCTAGCTTGAAGAACTTGTAGAGACCGTCGCCCTTCTCGAGGGCGTCGAGGTCCTCCATCGACATCGTCACGGTGAAGTGAACCCTGTAAAAAAAACACACACACACATACACACCACAATGATACATGAAAAATACAGCTACAACGATCAAGTTCTACTGGAATCGAAAATCAACAAAACATAGTTCGAAAAGGTGCGTCAAAAGAAAGAAAAGCATCAACACTTGAAGAAGAAGTAAAAAGCCAATAGGGAAATAAGGCCTTGCCCAACGGTGCAGGTGGACGCACCGTGCTAAAAGGTACACATAACCAGAGCAAAAAACGAACAGCGCTCAGCACCACGCCCGGCACAGCGGTCCCTCCCAATAACTCACGTTGTGTCAGTGTGGTTCTCCTTGAAGTCCTTGATGCAGCGGGTCGGCGACTTGTCCTTGTCCGCCGCACCCTTGCCCTTCCCTTTGCCCTTCCCGTTGCCCTTGGCATCCTTCGACTTGGCGTCCTCGGCCCCCGGGAGAAGGCTCTCCAGGAACTGCTTGTAGTCTTGGGTCCACTTCCGGACGGGCAGCTCGGTGATCTCCACCTGAAAACATAACCAAAACAAACAAACAGCAGGAATGGTGGGGGTCAGGGGGAGGAGGATGGGTGGGTAAGGGGTCTCACGGCGATGAACTCTTCTGTTTGACCACGGGCTGGAGTTCCGACCCGCCAGAGAGACTATGAGCGCTGGTTAAAAACAATAAACAGAAAAATAAAATGGTTGCAACCAACCCGGCTGAAAAAAAGCCACAGCAGAAATAGGCAGGCTGTCGGAGCGACCGACGACGCCTGAGTTTATTGTATTACTATGCGTCCAAACCTCGACCCCGTCAAGGGTTAGACTAGTACGGACAGAAGAAGGTACTGGGCAGAGAGAACGGAGCGTTTTTTAATGTGAAGACAACAACAACAACAATAACAACAAACCCTAAACGCTCCATGACGACCGCCTTGTTTGCCAGCAAATCTCTCGCTTTACCAGCAATCCTCGCGGTGCTCTCTCTCTGTGCATGACGGGCACAATCAATCAACAAGCTTCCTCTTTTTCAATCTCGCCCAGGCACCAACCCCACCCTCTGCTCTGTTCAATACAATAAAAGGCCAGCAACAATAGCTTCTTACCGTGGTGTCATCGATGCGGTTAGCAATGCCCCTGACCGTGTACGAGCCTTCGAACCCCTTCTTGCCGACCTTGGCCTGCGACAGCAAAAAAGCGGAGACGGCCGCGCGCGTAGGTCAAGGCCCAAGCTGGATGAGGTGCCACACCACACACATAGCAATACTGTGGTCTACTATTGCCGTCCACTGGATGGGCGCTACACGTACCCAGGCAGCCCCGCGCCCAAGGTGAGGCCTTGCGTAGGTGCCAACGCAAAAAACTACTGCGCATAATTTACGACATAACCAACAGCTACCCGTCCTCCTCCCATGGGAATCGTGTCACCAAGCCAGGCGAAAGCCTGAACCGAGGAAATACCCGAACCAATGCGCCACACACAGACGGGATCGTGTGTGACGGGCGGAAGTCTAGATCCCCAGCCCCGCAACCCAACAGCGTCAGAACGCCGGAATCTCGCATCCCCCCCCAAAAACGAGAAAACCGCCAGTTGTGGGAAGAATATAAACGGGGTCCAAGGGTAGGTAGGATGAAGAAAACGCTAAGGAGACACGGAACCACCATCGACCTCGATGGACCGCGTTCGCGAGAAATAAGATTCGCAAGGAAATAGAACAACGGGGGGGGGGGGGGTTACGCAGACCCTATCACCCGTAACCCTAACCCTGACCCCGCCAACTTCCCCGATTGTACGCTATATCCAACGTGATTACTTAATAGAAAAAATGCTGCGAAGGGTACCGACCTCGATGGACCCGGCGAAGCCCTTGTACCACGGCTGCATCTCGACGAACTTGTCTCCCTTGATGCGCCTCTTGAGGTTCTCGATCACGTCGTGGGGGGAGTAGTTCGGCACCTACTCACGAGCCAGAAAGAGATACATGTCATAGGGAAACGGGGGTTTGAACGAGTGGACACGTGTCAAAGACACCGCAACGTGTAAGAAGGAACGGAAGCAGACGATCATGCTGGCCGGCTTCCCACACAGAGCGCCGATTCGAAGATAAGGCTGGACCCGACTAGTGACACACCGATGCTCGCACAACACTGACCACACTTCCCTATCAGTGCAGCCAACCCGCAGGTCCCGAAAAACAGGCCGAAGAAACCAAAAGAAGGAGCATTTGAGGACCACATCACGGCACCGCATCACGAACCAGGGCGCCAACCAACGGTACTGAATCCAAAAACAAGTCCAAGGCCAACGGTCATGTCTTACGTTGCTGCTCCAGCCTGTACCGATGCCGTCCGAGCCGTTGACGAGGATGAGGGGGATAATCGGCATGTAGAACTCGGGCTCTATGGACAGGCCGTCGTCATCCAGGTAGGTCAACAGAGCGTCGTCATCCGGGTGGAAGACCGCCCGAGCAGCCTTCTGAAGGGCGGTGAAGATGTAACGAGGGCTGGCCGCGTCCTGGAGGGGGTCGTGGTGGATCAACGGGTCCAGCAGCAGCGTTGATGAAAAAACAAGAGCGGATGATGGTCCATGCGTCGATAGCAGCAACATTGATAACAACAAAGGCGGATGATGGTTGATGGGCCGATAGCAGCATCATTGGCAACAAAAAAAAAGCGGATGATGACCGATTGATCAATGGACCGATAACAGCAACAAACATTCACAAGGGGAAAAGGCGTGAGGGGATGGGGACGGCAGCAAGGCGATGCGGTCAAGAGCCAACCACACATGCACGTCGAAAAAACATACCAGAAAACCACGAAGTGCAACGCTTTCAATGGCCCTTGCCGCCCGAAACACACTGCCAGTCGCCGTCCACGTCCCCGCCCCATTCATGCTTAAGACCCCGGTCGTGCCACGAAAAAAAAAGAACCCGGTTCAACCACGAGAGACATAATTTCCGTGTGCACTTGAGGCAGTTGTACGTACGCCTCTTGCACGACCACCCACCATCTACAAACAACTCTACCACCACCACCACCACCACCAAAACAAAAACCTACGCATATGTAGCACGGCACGCCAACTCCCCTCTCTCACCTTTCCGCCCATGAGCCTGGTCCCGAACTGGCCGCCCGGCGTGAGGAGGTTGAGGTTGTTGCTGCCCGTGAAGTTCTGCGCCATGGCGGTGATGGTGCCGTTCAGCGAGGTCTCTCCGTGGTGGTAGGCAGAGTGCTCCGACACGTACCCCGCCAGCTGCACCACCTAATTTTGAAGAGAGAGAGAGGGGCGGGGGGCGGGGGGGGGTACTCATAGTCGTGCATACCGTAGTCGTCAGACCATTGACCTCGCATCGCTATAAAGCAAGGACGGAGCACGCCGGGTTCTCGCCGGACCAGGCTCTCGAGGGGGGGCGGGGGGGGGGGGGGGGAAAAAAGGGCCAAAAAAAAAAAAAAAAAGGGGGGGGTTAAATTTTTCCAAACGGCTGGCTGCCAAAGAAAACCCTGGGGGGGGGGGGCGTTTTCCACCGCCGGGGGGGGGACCTGTGGACTTTTTC